>JASCZW010014006.1:0-24031 GCA_034211315.2 Aedes japonicus | reverse complement strand
GCAAAAAAAAAAAAAAAAAAAAAAAAATTTTTTTTTTTTTTTTTTTTCTTCTTCTTCTTCTTCTTCTTCTTCTTCTGCATCTTATTCCTACTTACTGATTTGATCATTTTTATCACCATGATGGCACACATGGCAAGCATATCATCAAAAAAACATTGATTTTTGCTTTCTTATCGGAGGAAGGTCTGTTGTGTCATGTCGATAAAATAACCAAACAATCATTGAAAACATTTATCTTTCGGTAAGTAACATTTATCGTGCTATATCTCAAAGTTGATTTTCATTGGAAAAAAATAGATTGAATCAAATGGTCAGTTGACGATTCTTAGATTTCATTAAAATTTAAATGTCGTGTCCAAGCTGACTATGGCTGTATTGTGATCTCGCGAACCGACTATGACTCATGTTCATACTGTCAATGGTCATAGTTCTAGTAGAAATAGTATTTCCTATTTTAAAACATTTATGTACACTGTCAAAAATACCATTCGCAAAGTTGGACATATTATTTTACTGTTTTCACGGAACTTTGAACTATATGTAATAAATTGTTTTCCCATTATCCTCGTTATTTTTGAAAATAGTTTTTTTGCAAAGTTTAACAAAGTGTTATTTCATGGTAAACTTCGGTAAATTCGTACGATACAGTTGACTGTGTCTATCCTTATTGTAACAACATAGTAGGCATATTACCACGCAAGCTAATGTTCAGGTACATTTGGAATGCTACAATTTCGACATCAAGCTTATATTCCCTTTGCAATGATATCTATGTCCAGGTATAATTAAAACCACAGGATACCGAAGCCATTGCGGGAAAACGAACCGGTGAAGAAAAAACGAAAAGGTGAGATATGTCAGTGACATATCTGCAAAGTCGACGTAGGACTGCTTGTTGATGTGGAGGAATTGTAATAGAATTAATAAATATCTACTATATTTTGTTCAGTCTAAAGACTCATCAAACCATCTGTTATTAGTTTTAGTTTTCCACGAAAATTAATATAGTCAACTCTTTATAACTTTTGAAGTGGCCCTAAAAAGGGCCGTTTGGTATTCAGTTATTCGCTGTTCCTGGAATGATCCGAGTAGATTGTCGAGTACCGGTAATTGTCGAGTACCAGATGATGATTTGGTAGACAGTCGAATGGGTGGTCGTTGTTGTTGGTTCTGTTCCATGGAAGAAAAGCATATAATATTAGTCTTTAGGTGTTTTAGGAGCGTTAATATTGTGTATGAAAATCTTGAATTCAACTCTTTAGAACTCCTCAAGTGGCCCTGAAAAGGGCCGTTTGGTATTTTGTCGTTTGTTGTTTATGGTCCGAGTAGTACAGACAATGGTCCAGTGCTAGGTGATGGTTGGTTGTCGAATGGGTCGATGTTGTCATTCCAGTTCATGTTCCACAATATCTGCTACCTGTTGATTTAATGGTTCGGGTGCTTCGAATGCGAGTACAGACAACATAGGTCTATGATACGAAAAATATGAACAATAACGTCTGCACTCTACGCCGATATTTTTAACAAACGTTAAATCTATACAAGAACCACCAAGTGTGGTTGCTTCATTCTGAAGGTTTGCTAAAGTAAATTTTAAATGTTTTCGCATAAAATCTAGAAAATCTATGTTTTCATGTTTGGAAACGTCAATGTTAAAGTCTCCGGTCAACACAACTGGCGTATCTTGCGCAGCATACCTGAACAACTTGCGAATCAAGAACAATTTTAAATTCTTGGTAGTTGTTCCTGGTGAAATGTACACCACAACCAGCAGAACTTCAGTGTCCATTACTGATATCTTAGCTGCACAAATGTCCTCAACGTTATCGACAACGCAGAACATCTCGTCATGATGTTCACTGAGCTGTTGGATCTTTGTGGGTAGCAGCCATAGTGGTAGCCTTGTCCTGCTGATATATTGCTACACCACCTGCTCTCAAGTTGCAGCGTTTGAACTGAACGATGCAGTGGTAGCCTTCAATATCGACTAAGGAGTCATTGTCTAGCCAAGTCTCACTCAGTGCGAGGAATTCCACGCTTGTCAAAATCCGATCTGAGGCGATATCCATCACGTGAGCGTTCAAACTTTGAACATTGATGCTCATCAACGAGGTGGCAGAACCCTTGCTTTCCAAAACTTGGGATGGTTTATCCCAGCGTTTGTAATCGATGGTTTTCTAGACGCTGCAGCTCGTTCCTGAGGTCTACCATCTTAGGTGAGTTGCTACCTGTAGCATGATCGAGCTTAAAGGCATTGGTTGGGTTTGTTAAATACAGCCCTGGATTGACTGAACACGTGACAATCCAACATACACTAACTGCTGGGTACCGAGAGCTGCTGCTGCCAAAGCTGGGTACTGCCTAGCCGGGTGCTGCCTAGCGGGATATTGCCACCACCAACTTCTCCCACCGGGAGATCCGCGCAGCTCCAATGCTGCCGAAAGAATGAGGCATTAGTTCAAAAATGGGTCTTTCATAAGCTCCCAGCTACTCGCTGATCTCGTTGTCCGCTCTGCTGTTTGCTGACTGGTTAATACGCTGATGTGGTATTTTGGTGCGAGTGTGATATTCTTCATTTCCCGCTCATTTCTTCTACTGGTGATTCATATCGAAATGAATATGAAAACAATTTATATGTATATATGATAATTAATATGTATATAATTTTGTTAAATATTCTAATAATAATAAGAATTATTGTTATTATTTTAATAATAATGAAAATTATTATTAGAAGAGTTTAAATCAGTAAAGATATTATCTTTCAAATGTCTTTACACATAGCTAGAATATCATGAGAATTTAATTTATTTCTTCTATATCCTGTTTCTTCTCAACAATAAATTAAATAAACTCTTTAGTTGGGAAAATTGTGTTGAAAAGGACCCTTTTTATTAATTGTCGGGGAGAGGGGGGGGTCTTCTCGAGTAGCAAGATGGACTGAATTTTCTCCGGCCTCTTGGAGTAGCGTCATGTTGATGTAACGCCATGTAGTGAAAATGTCGATTAGATCAAGATAAAATATTAATTTAACAAACTCTTTTATTGAGAAAATTGTTTTGGTCGCCCAGAAAGAACAGGTTGTATTAATTATCGGGGGAACATAGGGATCAAATTGGCTTCTCGGTCTTCTCAAGTAGCAGGATGGCCTGAATGATTGGCAGGTAACCACCCTGTGAAATTTTCAGAACAGAGAAAATCGGGATTTACATATAGATAAGCAGCATCATCTTCGGCCACTTTATCCGCTCTTGAAGTAACGCGAAGTAACATTACAACCATGCGTTGTAATGAAAATGTCGATTATCTTATGATAAAATAATATTTTAACAAACTCTTTAATTGGTAACATTGTTTTGTTCGCCCTGAAAAGGACGGGTTTTTATTTAATTGTCGCGGGGCAACATGGTACACGTTCGAAATGTGCTTCTCGGTCTTCTCAAGTAGCAAGATGGCCTGAATTTTCTCTGGGCTCTTGAAGTAACACCATGTTGAAGTAACGCCATGTAGTGAAAATGTCGATTTGCATATTGTTTTGGTCACCCTGAAAAAAACGGGTTGTATTAATGGCCGGGGGAACATGGTACGCGATCAAATTTGCTTCTCGGTCTTCTCAAGTAGCATGATGGCCTGAATAATTGGTAGGAAACCACCCTAAGAAATTGTCAGAACAGAGAAAATTAGGATTTACATATAGATTGACGCGGCTCGGCCATTTTATCCGGGCTCTTCAAGTTACGCCATGTTGAGACGGTGCGTTGTAATGTTAATTTCACTACTCGATTAGCTCATAAGATATTAATAAAACAAACTCTTTAATTTGGCAAATTGTTTTGTTCGCCCTGAAAAGGGCGGGTTTCATCAATTGTCGGGGGAACGCGATCGAAATTTGTATGTATGGCCTGAATATATGACAGGAATCCACTGTATGTACTGCCATCGTCAGCTGCTTTTTAAGTCACGACCACTTGGTTTAGGGGGATGGATGTGGGTCGAGACGTCATTCGTGTCATGTCTCGCCTCATGTCCAATCATTATTCTTTGAACGCTCATTTATACCGGTTTGGGCTGAGCGACAGCAATCTCTGTGAGTGTGGACAAGGCTATCAGGACGCAGATCACGTCATTTGGTCTTGTGCTGAACATCGTGGAGTCAGATCGGGGCTCTATGATTCCCTTCGGGCTCGAGGTAGACAACCCAATGTGCCAATTCGAGATATTTTGTCTGTACGTGTTTGGGAGTACATGAAACTCATTTATGTGTTTTTGACTAACATTAGCTTTAGATTGTAGTTAGTTTAAGTTTTTTTTTCTGTGTGGTTTTTTTCTTTTTCAAAAAATGTTCAGGTCAAAAAAAAACCATAAGTTGTAAAGTTATGTGTTTCAATAATTTAGAATTTAAATATAATGTGTTATGTAAACCATACTTTAAATTTCCACCCTCTTTCCCATCCGTAATTTGTAATCCCTATTAACCTCGAGACGGCCGCGCTTAATCGGTTTTATCCCCCTAACTTTAGTTTTAAGACAAATGATGTATAAAAACATGAAAATTTGGCTCTGTAAAGTTGATTCGATTGAGCCTGTACAAATAAGTGATTAATTAAAAAAAGTCACGACAGGCTGCTACCGACCGCCAGCTGCTACTGCCACGACAGTTGCTGGTACCGAGCGATGCTGCTGGGTGCTGCCCAGCACCGGAGATCCGCGCAGCTCATGCTGCCGAACGAATGAGGCATTTGTTCGGAATGTGTCTTTATCATGGCATCGGGTACCATTGCATGAACAAAAGGGGGTATCAACTAAAGCAATGTGAATCAAATTCATTAAAAGGGGAGGGGAATCAGATGTTTCGCCAAACACTAGCGTAAAACAGAATCTACCTCTCGAGAACAAAGAATAAGAAGAAGAAGACGATGGGAGACGTCTCTTGCTTAGATTTGAAAACTGTGCTAGGAAATTTGGTTAATTTACTCTGCGAATCGAAATTATAAGACATCACCTTACATTTACGTTATTTTTAATAAGTTAATGTTAAAAATCAATTAACTTGATTACTAAAACTGGTACGTAGAATTATTTCCTATCGATTGGTGCAAACGATATGAAAATCGTTTATGCAATGACTTAGTTATTATCGCTCAAAATCTCCCAAACGACCCGTAACGCGGTCGATTTCATAAATTTTAGAACGGCGCCCCAGTATAGAAATGAAAGACGTAGTCCTACGTCAAAAAACGGTGACGAGAATTTTTCCATTATGACAGCCTCCTCCATTAAGGGGACCCTCTCCTGGATTTGAGTGCGCTTTCGGATTCAGTGCGAGTTATCTAAATAACCATGGATAATACGGTGGCAAGCAAAACTATTCCCTTGCAGATCCGAAAATGTGTTATTCGTGACGTCGAAAAAGGTGAATCGCATCGCAAGATTGGTGAAAAGTATGGATACAGCAAAGCAGCGGCTACCAAACTTTTCGCAAAGTACAAAACCTATGGTTCAGTAGCTGATCGCCCAGGAAGGGGAAGGAAACGTAGAACAGATTCTCGAGCAGATGCAAGAATCATTCGAGAAATTAAGAAAAATCCGATGGTTACGCTCCGATGGTTACTCTACGCAGAAGGATCGCTGAACACGGTATGAAGAGTAGGCTTTGTAAGAAGTTGCCTTTTATTAGCAAAGTCAACAAAGCGAAACGACTCAAATTTGCTCGGCAACATGCTGATAAACCTTTAGAATATTGGAAGATGGTTTTGTTGGCTGATGAGTCCAAATTCGAGTTGTTGAACAGCAAAAAACGAACTCGTGTATGGCGTAGACCTGGAGAGGCGCTTCATGATCGACATATCCAGGGCACAGTTAAGCATGGTGGAGGAACGTGATGGTTTGGGGGTGTTTTTCTTAGGCGTGTGTTGGTGCTTTGGTAAAAATCGATGGTTTTATGACAGCAGATTCCTACATCGACATATTGCATGGGAATTTGGAGGTTTCGTTGGTTAAAACTGGGCTGGAAAACAAATTTGTGTTCCAGCAAGATAATGACCCAAAACATACCGCGAAGAAGTCAAAGGCATTATTCCGTTCCAGCCATATTAAACCTATGGAATGGCCCCCACAGAGTCCAGATCTGAATAGAGAATATGTGGGCCATCTTGGATTCACGAGTTGATAAGACAGGAGCTACCAACAAACATAACTATTTTCAAGCTCTTGAGAACGCCTGGGATGATCTTGACCCACAACACCTGTGGAATCTGGTGGAGAGTATGCCAAAACGTTTGCAAAAACTGTTGAAGACCAGGGGAGGACACATCAACAACTGATCACTCAACAGACTGGATCTACAACTTGTTTTTTTTTAAAGAATATAAGAAGTGGGCATTTTATTTTGACATGCACAATTTCTACTATAGTTTGATCTTTCTTTAAGAAAAAAATGAATTTGAAGTGTTTTTTATGTACCAGACAAGAAAAGAACATAAAACATATGCCATCAAAACAACAAAACATAAAATCTATCACTTTTTTTACAGTATGCTGCATAAAAAGGAGAAACTGGGGTAGGTGGGCACTTTTTCTGGCGGTGACTGTATAGTTCGCTTAGTACGGTTTTGGCCAGCTGGTATTGTTTCAGTGTTCTGTAAGGATGCCGGATGGATCGATTGATGCAAAAAGCTACCATGTAAAGACTGAGATACTAATGCTCCAAATCATATAGTTTTTCGTTACATCCTAAATTTAAATGTTCATTATGTGTTCTGGGAACATTTGCATATTTGAAGCTTAACGATTATTTAATGTCCATACACCGAAACATGCATGTATATCATTTAATTATTCAGTTAGACACCATAAACTTCGTCTGTGCTATTTGACGTTGAAAACACATATATTATATTACACTGAAAGGCTTCCATTGTCAGACTTATGAACCGCGACCTACGATAATTATCCACTATTTCAGGCTGCTGCTCCAACAACCCACATCGCCGGAGGATTTAATTGCCAGATGGTTTGAAGTAGCAAGCACATTCAACTGGGCTATGGTGTGCGCGTATCGGATGTTCCGGATCTGCAACATTTGTAATTCGACAAAAAACGAGGTACACAGAAGAGAAGACAAATTAAAATCCCTGTGTTCACTAAAAGGACCATTTCCATATCCTGTTTCAGCTCCGCGTTAGTTAGGGCAGTGGGTGCACTTTGATAGCATCCATTACGTATGCCAAGGGCAATTGTGGGAAAAAGTCTCTCCATTTCCTTTCTTCATGGTTTTTGTTTTTTTTTTTCTCATATCTCATACATGTAACACTATCTGTGATCCCTTTTCCCTTAAACGTGCCATAATTGAAGGTTGGTTTCTTAACTCCCTATTTCTTGTTTCAAAATGCCAGCTTATTGATTTCCCCTACTAGTTTTTTGTGGGTCTTGATGTTAATAGATGAAAGCATTTGATAACAGTCCAATTTTTGTATTTAAACAACTGAGCTATGGAATGGAATTTTAACTCCGTTTAGCCTACCTAGAAAAACACTTCGAGTGCAATACTTGTTCCAAATTTAGTACATCTGCTCTACATGAATTTCAAAGTGCTTTTATTACCTGAAATGTAATAATGATGCAATATAATTCGAGTAAATAATAATCATTAACAACAATCATATCGTTAAGGCTAACCTTGTCTATTAAAACCAATATGAATAATTATAAGATAACTTCAAACACTACATTAGGGTCTTGTGAATGGCACCAGCAAATTTTCAAGTTTGTCCCTGAACAAGATTTAAGCTAGTTTCGTTTTATCAAAATGTTAAAGCACTAATCAAGTCTGAACGGTGGTCTATAGTACCATGGGCAGTACACCTCATTGTTACCTGAGTAATAACAAACTAACAAATGAGCTAAATCTTCTCTCAATTCAAGTAGACAGGTTTTCAGCACTTTTCAATTGAAAAGAGATTCCTGCAATTCTAAACATTCCCTTACATTCACTATTTAAAAGAACTGTAAAGTACCAACATGGTGCTCGCACCTAACCATAATAGTAATAACAATTGTTCATTTTACACCTACATGCTGCAAAAACCCACTCGTTGCTGGTTGAAATCCTACTCAAAAGGCTTCACAAATTGGATGCCTCATACACGGCCTCGGAACGAACTCTAATTGCAGTCGGATCAAAACGACGGTACGTTTATTGGTGATATTTGACGCAACAAATTTACAAACTGTCACATTGAATATAGCTCACGGCGTACAATGTAGATTGATTGCAATGTTGCAGTGTCAATTTCCAACTAAATCCTGAACCCTAAAAAAATATGTTTTCCATTATCTCATACCGTAGGTTAAACTTTTCTCGCTGCAAGTGCTCCAGCAAAAAGTGGAATTCACCGCTTGTGGGCTGTTCAACATCAACCATGGTTTGGTTTTCAATGCAAGTGTCGGGAGGAAATGCATTTCACTCGAAATAGATTGATTTTAAATTTTTAATTGATTTTTGTTTGCAGATTGCCGGTGCAGTTACCACTTACATTCTGATATTGCTGCAGTTTGACGTTGCTCAGAATAAATCCCAGTGGCAGCGAGTCGAGCAGCAAGCCGCAAATCGAACTCAATAGTAACCGTCATGCCAATGCTGATCCACAGTCCTACAATGGATGGACGTGTTAGGATATTTTCAGATTTACAATTTCATTCAATTAATAGTGCGATATGTGTTACATTTTCTTAATTAAAAAAACATATATTTTATAAGCATATAACATGTAGCCCAAGGTCTTTTCAGAATTTGAGTTAGGATTTTACAGTGCTGTACAAAATAAATCATACACCACATAAACTTTGTTGTTTCCTTCGATATCTAAGCTAATTAAATTGGTAGAGGTTTTCATTGGTAGAGGTTCACAACATGCTGACATAAAAATGTAAGAATGTGCGTGACCTGCGCAATATCAAATAATGGGATATTTGCGTAGCCAATCTGCTAATATTTTAAATCCATATATAACAACAATAAAAAGGAACTGAGCATTCTAGATGAATTTTTTTTATGGTAAATCGGTATTTTCTGTACAAAAGTCTATACAATTCAATATGGTAATACATTTTTCTAACTTAAATCTCTTTAAATAAACCACAAAAAATAAACAAGGGAGTCACTTTCAAGTCGTTTTAAAATTAACTAAGTCAATACGAATCAAAAAATAATTTAGATTAAAGGAATAAAAAGTTGGTAAAATTCCTATATGCATCGTGTGCTCACTGGAAGATGGCAAAATTAGAAATTACCGGGGCATGAATAATCTAAGCTTTGAAATTTGGTAATAGTTTCGTTTCAATTAGGATATTATCGAATAAAGAAGAACAAACAAGTACAAATCTGAATATCTGTACTGTTTAAGGTTTGCTCAATTTAAGACGTAACTTGCTCACATCAAATAATTGTTCATCGCCTCAGTCCCAGCATACATTCCATTCATGATTAGAGACAAAATAATATTTATCGCCGGAGGTATAACTTCATTTGTCTTTAATTTCTTTTTCGGAATTTCGATCACAATCGTAAATAATGATTTCACTCCCTCCCTATTTTAAATTCAAGCTACGATCGTCCTTCGCTTCTTGTTTTTATCACTAGAGGGAAGGCTTGTAAGATGGAACGGCGCCACTTTTGACATTCATAGCGACAACACGATCGCGCTGACAAGTGTTAACCTCATTTTTTTTTGACGTAGGACTACGTCTTTCATTTCTATACTGGGGCGCCGTTCTAAAATTTCTGAAATCGACCGCGTTACGGGTCGTTTTGGATATTTTGAGCGATAATAACTAAGTCATTGCATAAACGATTTTCATATCGTTTGCACCCATCGATTGGAAATAATTCTACGTATCAGTTTTAGTAATCAAGTTAATTGATTTTTAACATTAACTTATTAAAAATAACGTAAATGTAAGGTGATGTCTTATAATTTCGATTCGCAGAGTAAATTAACCAAATTTCCTAGCACAGTTTTCAAATCTAAGCAAGAGACGCCTCCCATCGTCTTCTTCTTCTTATTCTTTGTTCTCGAGAGGTAGATTCTGTTTCACGCTAGTGTTTGGCGAAACATCAGATGCCCCTCCCCTTTTAATGAATTTGATTCACATTGCTTTAGTTGATACCCCCTTTTGTTCATGCAATGATACCCGATGCCATGATAAAAGACACATTTCCGAACAAATGCCTCATTCGTTCGGCAGCATTGGAGCTGCGCGGATCTCCCGGTGCTGCATCACTCGGTACCCAGCAATGCCCAGCATTGGTAGAAGTAATGCCCACCTGGTCGTGGCAGCAGCAGCTGGTGGTTGGTAGCCAGCAGTTCCCAGCCTGTCGTGACTTTTTTTTTAATTAAGCACTTATTTGTACAGGCTCAATCGAATCAACTTTACAGAGCCAAATTTTCATGTTTTTTATACATCATTTATCTTAAAACTAAAGTTAGGGGGATAAAACCGATTAAGCGCGGCCGTCTCGAGGTTGATAGGAATTACAAATTACGGATGGGAAAGAGGGTGGAAATTTAAAGTATGGTTCACATAACACATTAAATTTAAATTCTAAATTATTGAAACACTTATAACTATACAACTTATGGTTTTTTTTTGACTTGAACATTTTTTGAAAAAGATAAAAAACTTAAACTAAACATACAGGTTAAACTAACTACAATCTAGAGCTAATGTTAGTCAAAAACACATATATGAGTTTCATGTACTCCCAAACACGTACAGAAAAAGTATCTCGAATTGGCACATTGGGTTGTCTACCTCGAGCCGGAAGGGAATCATAGAGCCCCGATCTGACTCCACGATGTTCAGCGCAAGACCAAATAACGTGATCTGCGTCCTGATATCCTTGTCCACACTCACAGAGATTGCTGTCGCTCAGCCCAACCCGGTATAAATGAGCGTTCAAAGAATAACTATTGGACATGAGGCAAGATATGACACGAATGACGTCTCGACCCACATCCATCCCCCTAAACCAAGTGGTCGTGACTTAAAAAGCAGCTGACGATGACAGTACATACAGTGGATTCCTGTCATATATTCAGGCCATACATACAAATTTCGATCGCGTTCCCCCGACAATTGATGAAACCCGCCCTTTTCAGGGCGAACAAAACAATTTGCCAAATTAAAGAGTTTGTTTTATTAATATCTTATGAGCTAATCGAGTAATGAAAATAGCATCACAAGGCACCGTCTCAACATGGCGTAACTTGAAGAGCCCGGATAAAATGGCCGAGCCGCGTCAATCTATATGTAAATCCTGATTTTTTCTGTTCTGACAATTTCTTAGGGTGGTTTCCTACCAATTATTCAGGCCATCCTGCTACTTGAGAAGACCGAGAAGCAAATTTGATCGCGTACCATGTTCCCCTGACAATTAATACAACCCGTTCTTTTCAGGGTGACCAAAACAATATGCAAATCGACATTTTCACTACATGGCGTTACTTCAACATGGTGTTACTTCAAGAGCCCGGAGAAAATTCAGGCCATCTCTACTTGAGAAGACCGAGAAGCACATTTCGAACGTGTACCATGTTGCCCCGCGACAATTAAATAAACACCCGTCCTTTTCAGGGCGAACAAAACAATGTTACCAATTAACGAGTTTGTTAAAATATTATTTTATCATAAGATAATCGACATTTTCATTAAAACGCATGGTTGTAATGTTACTTCGCGTTACTTCAAGAGCGGATAAAGTGGCCGAAGCTGATGCTGCTTATTTATATGTAAATCCCGAATTTCTCTGTTCTGACAATTTCACAGGGTGATTACTCGCCAATCATTCAGGCCACCCTGCTACTTGAGAAGACCGAGAAGCCAATTTGATCCCTATGTTCCCCCCGATAATTAATACAACCTGTTCTTTCTGGGCGACCAAAACAATTTTCCCAATAAGAGAGTTTGTTAAATTAATATTTTATCTTGATCTAATCGACATTTTCACTACATGGCGTTACATAAACATGACATTACTCCAAGAGGCCGGAGAAAATTCAGTCCATCTTGCTACTCGAGAAGACCCCCCCCCTCTCCCCGACAATTAATAAAAAGGGTCCTTTTCAACACAATATTCCCTACTAAAGAGTTTATTTAATTTATTGTTGAGAAGAAACAGGATATAGAAGAAATAAATTAAATTCTCATGATATTCTAGCTATGTGTAAAGACATTTGAAAGATAATATCTTCACTGATTTAAACTCTTCTAATAATAATTTTCATTATTATTAAAATAATAACAATAATTCTTATTATTATTAGAATATTCAATAAAATATATATATATATATATATATATATATATATATATATATTATTATATATATATATATATATATATATATATATATATATATATATATATATATATATATATATTAATTATCATATATACATATAAATTGTTTTCATATTCATTTCGATATGAATCACCAGTAGAAGAAATGAGCGGGAAATAAAGAATATCACACTCGCGCCAGATCAGCGAGTAGAACTAATGCCTCATTCTTTCGGCAGCATTGAGTTGCGCGGATCTCCCGGTGGGAGAAGTTGCAGGTGGCAATATCCCGCTAGGGCAGCACCCGGCTAGGTAGTACCCAGCTTTGGCAGCAGCAGCCTCGGTACCCAGCAGTGCCCAGCAGCAGCTGGCATAAAAGCAGCTGACCCATTCCTGTCAAATATTCAGGCCATATCAGGCTGCCACGACCAGCCTAGGGCCATTTCAGACCGAGAAACAAATTTCGATCGCGTTCTCCGACAATTAATAAAACCCGTCCTTTTCAGGGCGAACAAAACATTTTGCCTAAGAAAGTGTTCGTTTTATTAATATCTTATGAGCTAACCGAGTAATGAAAATGATGTCGAAGATGGTGTAGTGAATCGGCGAGCTGAAATACTCTCGAACAGGACGAAGACGATTCTTGGCAGCAGATCGTAAAGTTGTGGTTTAAGTTCGAGAATGCGGCGATAGGTGCTGCATTTAGGATTAAAGCAAGACCTGCCGTTTTCGCCAGACCTGGAATCCTACAAGAGGATTGGACTCCCATCTCCAAACGCTCGGCTAGTATAAAGTTGAGTGGCATTATTAAATGCAAGCGGATACAGTTTCCGGTGGTCAGTGCCTGTGCGTTAACTGTTCATAAGTCGCAAAACCATCGATTACAAACACTTGGGGATAAACTATACCAAGTTTTGGAAAGCAAGGGTTCTGCCACCACGTTGATGAGCATCAATGTTCAAAGTTTGAACGCTCACGTGATGGATATCGCCTCAGATCGGATTTTGACAAGCGTGGAATTCCTCGCACTGAGTGAGACTTGGCTAGACAATGACTCCTTAGTCGATATTGAAGGCTACCACTGCATCGTTCAGTTCAAACGCTGCAACTTGAGAGCAGGTGGTGTAGCAATATACCAGCAGGACAGGGCTACCACTATAGCTGCTACCCAAAAATCCAACAGCTCAGTGAACATCATGACGAGATGTTTAGCATTGTCGATAACGTCGGGACATTTGTGCAGCTAATATATCAGTAATGGACACTGAAGTTCTGTTTGTTGTGGTGTACATTTCACCAGGAACAACTACCAAGAATTTAAAATTGTTCTTGATTTGGCAAGTTGTTCAAGTATGCTGCGCAAGATACGCCAGTTGTGTTGACTGGAGACTTTAACATTGACGTTTCCAAACATGAAAACATAGATTTTCTAGATTTTATGCAAACACATTTAAAATTTACTTTAGCAAACCTTCGTAATAAAGCAACCACACTTGGTGGTTCTTGTATAGATTTAACGTTTGTTAAAAATATCGGCGTAGAGTGCAGACGTTATTGTTCATATTTTTCGTATCAAAGACCTATGTTGTCTGTACTCGCATTCGAAGCACCCGAACCATTAAATCGACAGGTAGCAGATATTGTGGAACATGAACTGGAATGACAACATCTACCCATTCGACAACCAACCATCACCTAGCACTGGACCAGTGTCTGTACTACTCGGACCATAAACAACAAACGACAAAATACTCAAACGGCCCTTTTCAGGGCCACTTAAGGAGTTCTAAAGAGTTGAATTCAAGATTTTCATACACAGTATTAACGCTCCTAAAACACCTAAAGACTAATATTATATGCTTTTTCTTCCATGGAACAGAACCAATAACAACGACCACCCATTCGACTGTCTACCAAATCATCATCTTATACTCGACAATTACCGGTTCTACTCGGATCACTCCAGGAACAGCGAATAACTGAATACCAAATGGCCCTTTTAAGGGCCACTTCAAGAGTTATAAAGAGCTGACTATATTAATTTTCGTGGAAAACTAAAACTAATGACAGATGGTTTGATGAGTCTTTAGACTGAACAAAATATAGTAGATATTTATTTATTCTATTACAATTCCTCCACATCAACAAGCAGTCCTACGTCGACTTTGCAGATATGTCACTGACATATCTCACCTTTTCGTTTTTTTACTATTGTTCAATTTTCATTTGCTTTTTGAGTGAATAAACTCATTCGATCTAGCTCTTCCAGGTTTCATTGTTCGAAAGTGGTGGAATAATTAAAAAAGCTATTATTTCTTGTGCTTAGTAAGTGGAAATTTCCCATCGATATCAAAAGGTTATCATTTGTGTTGGCTAGCATTTTTGGTGTATTTTATGATCCAAAGGCATTTCAAAAAAATCGTAAAGTGAAACAATTTTTTTTATGTTTTGTGTTTATGGCGTCATGTTTGTAAGATGGAACACTGTTGAGCTTGTACGATTGAACACATTTTTTTTTCGTTTTAAAACATATGAATGACATTTTTTATTTTTGAAAATGCCATGGAATCAATAATAAATTAAAATATAACAATACATTTTTTGAAATTGCAATTTTCGATGAATCTCGAAAATTGGCCATAATTTATTTTTTATTATAAATAATCAGTTCCGTGAGGAAACTTGGAGCCCTTTAGTTCTTCTTTCGAAAAATCCTCGAAAAAATAAAAATTCTACATGTTACGAGCAAAAAACGAATCGTGTTCCATCTTGCAAGCTATTTTTTGAAATTGCAATTTTGGATGGATTTCGAAAATAATCCATAACTTTTTTTTTTTGATGACTATAAATAATCAGTTCTTTGAGCAAAGTTGGAGCCTATTAGTTCTTACAAGCCTTTCCTATACTTATTTTTATGCCTGTACGTTCATCTTTGTCTCCTCTTACACACCGTCCATTTTTTAACTAAAGAGCCTAACTGTAGGCACACTGCAAGTCACGTATGCACGATTCGCTGCTAGTCGCCTCTAGAGATATTCATATTCTAATACACAGGAAGCCTCAAACAGTATGGAAACAAACGGGTTGATTAGCGAATGAACCACATCCAGAACGAAAGTTTCTACTCTTCTAAATAACGCTAGTTTCTAATTCCTTGTTCAGACTACGGAGTTGTAACATGATACAAGACTATCTTGATGACGTTTTTCGTGTTGATAATTTGTATAACACTCATGTATTATGTTAGAACTCCGTAGTCTGAACAAGGCATAAGGATGGAACGCATCCAGCCGATAAGAATATATATGCAGATATGTGATACTAAACATGTTTGTGAAAAAATGTCAAATTGAAAGAAATCTTACATTGTTCCATATCGATTTCAACACTTGTGTTCTTGAAGTACACATGGCAAAGGATCCCGAATAAAAAATAAATATTATTCAATCTATGGTGATTATTAAAAAATAGGGCAAGTTATACTGCGAACGATTTATTCTATTGCATTTGTATTATCTTGAAGAAGATCTCAACTGTGTACAAATTGTTGTTTCGATAAAATAACCAAACAATCATTGAAAACATTTATCTTTTTGGTAAATGTAACATTTATCGTGCTATATTCAAATTGATTTTCATTGGAAAAAAATAGATTGAATCAAATGGTAGTTGACGATTCTTAGATTTCATTAAAATTTAAATGTCGTGTTCAAGCTGACTATGGCTGTATTGTGATCCTGAACCGACTATGACTCATGTTCATACTGTCAATGGTCATAGTTCTAGTAGAAATAGTATTTCCTATTTTAAAACATTTATGTACACTGTCAAAAATACCATTCGCAAAGTTGGACATATTATTTTACTGTTTTCACGGAACTTTGAACTATATGTAATAAATTGTTTTCCCATTATCCTCGTTATTTTGAAAATAGTTTTTTTGCAAAGTTTAAGAAATGTTATTTCATGGTAAACTTCGGTAAATTGCAATGATACAGTTGACTGCGTCTATCCTTATTGTAACAAATAGTAGGCATATTATTAACGCAAGCAATGTTCAAAGTACATTTGGAAAGCACAATTTCCTACATCAAGCTTATATTCCCTTGCAATTATATCTATATCCAGGTATAATTAAAACCACAGGATACCGAAGCCATTGCGGGAAAACGAACCGGTGAAGAAAAAAAACGGGGACGAGAATTTTTCCATTATGACAGCCTCCTCCATTAAGGGGACCCTCTCCTGGATTTGGGCAAAAATAAGGCAAAGTTTGTATTTTTTTTTTGTGGGAGAATGACAAGGCGTACGAACTTCCGGTTTTGACGATTAAGTTTGATAATTATTCAAGATTTCAGCAACATAAAAAAATGGCGGCTACAAAACGGCGATTTTCCGAAACCATGTTTTTCAACTAATTTCAAGCCCCGGGCTTGATCTTTTAATCCGATTCCCTCCATCAAATAACTGTTTGGAAGGTTATACTCTTTTTTACGGCTTTAATTGGCTTTAATAATATATTATTTATAATTTTTGAACACGGTTGAAATGAAAAAAAAAAGTAGCGAAAAATTAAACTTTTCAGTTCAAATGATCACCTTGCAATGAGTTTTAGTTTAAATAGTCTGAAATTTAGTTCAAGCCGTAGGAAATATCATTATCTGTCCACTACAAGAGGCTGCAGGCTTGAAGTTGTCGCCCCATGTTTTGCGCGCAGAGGCTTACGGAAATCACCATTTTGTAGCCGCCATTTTGAATTTTCCATATTTTTTATCGCTTTAAAATTTTGAATAATAATCGAATTGATTTGTCAAAACCGAAAGTTCGTACGCCTTGTCATTCTCCCACAAAAAAAAATATTACAAACTTTGCCTTATTTTTGCCCAAATCCAGGGGAGACTCCCCTTAATTCCAGAGCAATTTGCGATAAGGGCGAACATGCAGAATGTAAACAGAAGGGGAATAATGATTGTTATATTGCAAGTAGAATTTCAAATTGTTGTTTACAATTTAACGAGAAATTCAAATACAATCTAGAATACAGACAGAGAACAAGCTAGCGCGTGATTTATTTAAAATACTGATAGAAATTCGTTCGTTTTTCAATAAAATTTGCTCATTCTTTATATTCGTTTTACAATGCTAGTATGTTTGATTACTTCTTTTTCAATGTTTTCCCCATAAGCACGGGCAATAGTTGTACCGCCCTATACTATTCACCTGTTTTTGACATTTTCATAGGTTACGTCTCTTACATTACGCCAAGTGTATGTTTTGATTTAAATTTTGCCCTCCACTTTGTCGTGAACCGCAAAGTAAACTGTTTTGTCAATAAAATAGCTCTCCGCCCTTTGCGGAAACAAAATTAAAGCACAATCAGGAAGAATTCTGCATTGCATTGAAAAATCATTTTGTTTACATTTTGCATGTACTCCCTAATCGCATATTGCTCCGGAATTCAATACTACAATGTGTATCTTATAGTGGAATATAAAAATTTGTTTATTTTTTTTAATTTGAAAGTATTGTATTTGATGTTTTTTTTACAATTTGTTTGGTCACTTATTGAAGATTTCATCGTTCAAGTGGGAATCTCCTATATTCGGCTTTTTTCATCACGTTATTGAATGTTTCGGGTTGACTGGCAGCGATCTCTCGACTGGCAGCAATTTCTTTCTGGTATCCCCACAGGAAAAAGTCAGGTGCGGTCAAATCTAACGAGCTCAAAGGTTAGTCGAAATCACTGAATCTTGATATTAATTGATTTGAGAACATGGTAATAAATCCTTTGTTAGACGGGCTTTATGGCAAGTTGCGCTGTCGCCCAATCGTCGCCAATATTATGTTCTTCGACCTTATCTGCCACAAAATCGCGTAACATGGCCTGATATCGCTCGCCATTGACCATCCGCAACGTCGGCACTTACAGTTGCTATTGCTGTCGTACTCCAACTGACACGTGGTTCATTCCGACGGACAAAGGTTTCCAAAGATCATCTGGCACTCACTGTTCCCACCAAATAGCCCTAGAAGTAACCTCATTCTGGCCACAATACTTCACTTTGAACGAAGTTTGAGTCAGTGTAACATAGGAGGTTTTTTAAAAAGAAATGTTCACAATTTCAACATGTTTAAAATTAATCTGGACTGACTTACTTATCCATAAACAAGCATGGCGATCTTTACCTTGTTTGTCAAATTTAAAAAAAAAACTTCGGATACCGCTGTAAGATACATACTGTATTTTAAAGCCATTGCTTCTGATTTTTGTTTGCAAATTTTTCCTAAAACCATGATCATGGTCAATACATATTATTTTGACACACACATTATTTGATGAGTAATTACTGTTAAATTTTGGTTTTTCCTCTTTCAATCATGAGATCCACAATTATAAAAAAGAAAACAATTCGTCCTTGGGTAGGAAGAATAATGAAAACAGTAGAAAGAAGTGGAAAAAAGTGAAAGAATTAAGGTGGAAGAAGAGAATCGGATGAAATTAAGCGACAGAAAACAATCGAAAGAAGAGAAATGGAAGAAGAGAGGCGTAAGAAGAGAAACGAAAGAAAAGAGTCGGAGGAAGCGGAAGAAAAAAACCGGAAGAAAAGAAGCGGAAGATGAGAAGCGAAAAAAGAAACCCAGAAGAAAGGATGCGGGATAAGAAAAGTAGATGAAAGGAAACGGAAGACGAAAAACTGAAAAAAAATCTGAAAAATAGACGTGAAAGAAGAAAAGTGGAAGAAGAGAACCAAAAGAAGATAAGCTTAAGAAAAGAACCAGAAGAAAAGTGGTAAATGAGAAGTGGAAGAGGAAAGATGGAAAAAGAGAAACGGAAGAAGGGAAACGGAAGAAGAGAAGCGAAAAAACGGAAGAGAATCAGTGAAATAAGAAAAACAAAAAAAGGGGCGATAGAAGAAAAGCAGAAGCAGATAAATAAAAGAAGAGAAACGAAAGAAGAGAGGCGTAAGAAGAGAAACGAAAGAAAAGAGTCGGAGGAAGCGGAGGAAAAAAACCGGAAGAAAAGAAGCGGAAGATGAGAAGCGAAAAAAGAAACCCAGAAGAAAGGATGCGGGATAAGAGAAGTAGATGAAAGGAAACGGAAGACGAAAAACTGAAAAAAAATCTGAAAAACAGACGTGAAAGAAGAAAAGTGGAAGAAGAGAACCAAAAGAAGATAAGCTGAAGAAAAGAACCAGAAGAAAAGTGGTAAATGAGAAGTGGAAGAGGAAAGATGGAAAACGAGAAACGGAAGAAGGGAATCGGAAGAAAAGAAGCGAAAAAAAAGAAATGGAAGAAAAGAAACGGAAGAGAATCAGTGAAATACGAAAAACAAAAAAGAGAAGCGATAGAAGAAAAGCAGAAGCAGGTAAATAAAAGAAGAGAAACGAAAAATGAGAATTGGAGAAACAGAAGTGAAAAATGAGAAGCGCACAAAAAAAAGCAAAGAAGAAAGAAAAGAAGCAGACGAGAAAAGGTGGAACAAGAAACACGGAAGGAAACGGAAAATGTGATGCGGGATAAGAGAAATAGAAGAAGAGAAACGGAAAAAGAAGTGGAAGAATAGAATTGGAATATGAGAAGCGGAAGAAGAAAAACGAAAGAAACGAAGTGGTGGAAGAAAAACGAAAGCAGATAATTGAAAGAAGAGAAACGAAACATGAAAATCGAAAAAAAAACAGAAGTTAAGGAAGAGAAGCAGACAAAGAGAAGCAAAAGAAGAGATGCGAAAGAGAATTGAACGAATTGAAGTGCAAGAAGAGAAGCGCAAGAAGAGAAGTGGAAAAATAACACGGAAGAAAAGCGTAAAAAATTAGTAAAAAAGGAGAAGTGGAAGAAGAGAAACGGAAAAGCAAAGATGGAAAAGGAGAAGTGAAAGATGAGAAAAAAATGACAAGAAGGGTAAGGAGAGAAATGGAAGAAGGAAGAAAATAATTGGAAGAACAGAATCGGAAGGAGAGATGCAGAAGAGAGAAGCAGAAGAGAATACGCAGAAAGTGAGAAACAGAAAAGAAACAGTGAGAGAAGAGAAGCGGAAGAGAAAAGCGGATCAACAGAAATAGAGGGATAAAAGCAGATGAAAATATACGGAAGGAAACAAGTGAAAGAAAAAAAAGAGAGGAAGAAAAAGAGAAACGGAAGTACAAAAGTGCGGAAGAAAATTGGAAAAGGAGAAGTGGAAGAATACAAGCGCCTTGCCCTTCGGTTCAGAAAGGGTATGGGCGCGTTCTGTCGAGTTGGTCGCAGCAGATTTCATGTGTGAATCGGCTGCCCCATCAACGTTCAAAAGTGCCTGAACCAAATGGACTTCTTATGATCACTTGAAGATGCGATGGGGAATCATTGCCCTGATATTCCCAAATGCAGCACGTTGTTAAATATTTCTTGTATTCTATAACCAAACATGATTGAATTAACGCTTCTTTTATGCTTTTTCTTTTTTTTTTCGTTTTTCTGTTCTCTTCCTCAGTCTAGCAAGCAACACCATATGACATAGTAAAGTCAACTCTTCAAAAGCAGAATTGTTTAACAAAAGGTTAGCAATCAAATGACCTCTACAAAATATTCTGAATATCCACGACATAATATATAACAGAAAGTGAGCATGGGACTGCCTCCTCCCTGTTGGTAACATTGCGCCGGGCAAGGGCGGGCTCTTCGACCCCATCTATTGGGTTTATTCTGCCAATCGATGGCTCGATTCTAATGCTGTGGGTGTGAACTTGCTTTTGGAAGGAGATTCTCTTCCCTATATTCGTGGGTTTTGCGTAAGTGTATCTGTTTCCGGGCCCACCTTAACGTTTTTGGCCTTTCATACAGGAGCTTGATGATCACAAACAACAATAGAATCCTGATCAAATAGTTTTCAGATTATTCCACTGCTATGGAGAGTTACCTTGCTACAATAGATGCTAGTATCTCATCATCATCATCATCAG
This sequence comes from Aedes japonicus, assembly GCA_034211315.2. NCBI lineage: Eukaryota > Metazoa > Arthropoda > Insecta > Diptera > Culicidae > Aedes > Aedes japonicus. The sequence continues at coordinate 2,756 of JASCZW010014006.1, read as the reverse complement.
GAAAAATGGAAGAACACGAGCAAACAAAATAAGCAGAAGCAAAAAAATTCACGAAGAGTAGCTTAAAGAGCTGACACCGCTTCTTCAGCTCATTGATCAAAGTGTGGGTGTAAGTCATGAGGTTCGACGTGGTGGACCGTTTTTTTACGAAACCACGTTGAAATTCAGATATTACAGGTTATATGGCAAGATACAGTACCACGTGCAAAAGACTCTCAAAAGCTTTCGCTGGGTAGTTCAAAATAGATATCGGTTTATAATACTCCACACAATGCACAGTGGGCAAGAACTGATGAAAACTAAGGAAAAAATCTGTAACTTTTGTCGCTTTTAAGCGCGGCTCGTAAACAAGGCCATTTCCGCTTGGAAATTGTCTGGGAAATCGAATGGAACTGGTTTCAATCACCGCACGGATATGGTTGTGGAGTTATAGAGCTTATTTTACCCCACTTCCTTTTATATTCTTGAATAATTTAAAGATATCTTCACATGGAGTCGCTCAAGATCAACAAAATAGTGCTAACTCCATGTGAAATTTCTTGGAAAATCGAATAGAAGCTGTTTCACTTACCGCACGGCTCTGTGAACGAAGATATGGCTGGATTTACCCCACTTCCCCTAGTATTCTTGAATAGTTTATAGATATCTTTGCTCGAAGTTGCTCAAAATCAACTAAATAGTTCTAATCCCATGTGAAATTTTCTGGAAAATCGAATAAAGGTTGATTCAACCACCGCACAACTCTGTGAACAGAAATATGGCTGGTTTTACCCCACTTCTCCTTGTATTATTGAATAATTTATAGATATCTTTGCTCGAAGTCGCTCAAGATCAACAAAATATAACTAGTCCTATGCGCATTTTCCTGAAAAATCGAATACAGGTTGTTTCAACCACCGCACGGCTCTGTGAAGAGAGATATGGCTGATTTTACTCCACTTCCCCTTGTATTATTGAATAATTTATAGATATCTTTGCTCGGAGTCGCTCAAAATCAACAAAATAGGACTATTCGTATGTGAAATTTCCTGAAAAATCGGATAGAAGCTGTTGCAACCACCGCACGACTTTGTGAACAAAGATATGGCTGGTTTTACCCACTTCCCTTATATTATTGAATAATTTATAGATATCTTTGCTCGAAGTCGCTCAAGATCAACAAAACATGACTAGTCCTATGCGAAATTTCCGGAAAATCGAATACAGGTTGTTTGAACCATCGCACGGTCTCGCGAAGAGAGATATGGCTGATTTTACCCACTTCCTCGTGTATTATTGAATAATTTATAGATATCTTTGCTCGAGTCGCTCAAGATCAACAAAATAGCACTATTCGTATGTGAAATTTCCTGGAAAATCGAATACAGGCTGTTTCAACCACCGCACGGCTCTGTGAAGAGAGATATATCTATAAATTATTCAATAATATAAGGAGAAGTGGGGTAAAACCAGCCATATTTCTGTTCACAAAGTCGTGCGGTGGTTAAACAGCTGCTATTCGATTTTTCAGGAAATTTCACATAGGAATAGTTTTATTTTGTTGATCTTGAGCGACTCCAGAGCAAAGATATCTATAAATTATTCAATACATAAGGGAAGTGAGGTAAAATCAGCCATATTCTCTTCACAGAAGCCGTAGCGGTGGGTTGAAACAACATGTATTCGTTTTTCCAGGAAATTTCACATAGGACTAGTTGTATTTTGTTGATCTTGAGCGACTTCGAGCAAAGATATCTATAAATTATTCAATAATATAAGGGGAAGTGGGGTAAAATCAGCCATATCTCTCTTCACAGAGCCGTGCGGTGCTTGACACAAACTTGTATTCGATTTTCCAGGAAATTTCGCATAGGACTAGTCCTATTTTGTTGATCTTGAGCGACTTCGAGCAAAGATATCTATAAAATATTCAATAATATAAGGGGAAGTGGGGTAAAACCAGCCATATTTCTGTTAACAAAAGCGTGCGGTGGTTGCAACAGCTTCTATTCGATTTTTCAGGAAATTTCACATAGGAATAGTCCTATGTTGTTGATCTTGAGCGACTCCGAGCAAAGATATCTATAAATTATTCAATAATACAAGGGGAAGTGGGGTAAAATCAGCCATATCTCTCTTCACAGAGCCGTGCGGTGGTTCAAACAACCTCTATTCGATTTTCCAAAAAAAATTCGCATACGATTAGTTATCATTTTGTTGATCTTGAGCGACTTCGAGCAAAGATATCTATAAATTATTCAATAATATAAGGGAAGTGGGGTAAAACCAGCCATATCTCTATTCACAGAGTTGTGCGGTGGTTGAATCAACCTTTATTCGATTTTCCAGAAAATTTCACATGGGATTAGAACTATTTAGTTGATTTTGAGCAACTTCGAGCAAAGATATCTATAAACTATTCAATAATACAAGGGGAAGTGGGGTAAATCCAGCCATATCTTCGTTCACAGAGCCGTGCGGTAAATGAAACAGCTTCTATTCGATTTTCCAAGAAATTTCACATGGAGTTAGCACTATTTTGTTGATCTTGAGCGACTCCATGCAAAGATATCTTTAAATTATTCAAGAATATAAGGGAAGTGGGGTAAAATAAGCTCTATAACTCCACAACCATATCCGTGCGGTGATTGAAACCAGTTCCATTCGATTTCCCAGACAATTTCCAAACGGAAATGGCCTTGTTTACAAGCCGCGCTTAAAAGCGACAAAAGTTACAGATTTTTTCCTTAGTTTTCATCAGTTCTTGCCCACTGTGC
>JASCZW010014005.1:0-24035 GCA_034211315.2 Aedes japonicus | reverse complement strand
CAGTTGCTTGATTAGTTCTTTAATTATGCACAAATTGTTGTTTCAATTGTTACGGATCCCCCCTTTCTAGACAGGGAAGAAGTCTTGGACCATTAAAAGAACCTTCTCCGGCCCTAAAACTCCTGCATACAAATGTTCATCAACAGAAGGGATGATTCTCATGACTGGTTGAAATTTGTATTTTATTCTAGTAAGAGTGGAAGTGGGCAAAGAGAGGAGGTGTCTCAAACCACCACGTGAAACATTTCTTGTCTTCAAAAACCTCCACATGCCAAAGTTGGTTCCTTTTGCTTGATTAGTTCTCAAGTTATTGTTTCATTTGTACCAGAGCCATCCCTAACAGATAATGAAGTGATCTTCAATCACCATAGAAACATTTTTTGTTCCCAAAAACCCTGCCATGACAAATTTGGTTCCATTTTGCTTGATTAGCTCTCGAGTTATGCAGACATATGTATGGGAGCGCCCTCTTCCAGACGAGAGAGGTGTCTCGAACCATCATAAGGACCTTTCCCGGCCTCAAAAACCCCTGCATACAAATTTTCATAATAGTATAGGAAGAATTCCATGCTTGGTTGAAATTTGTGTTTTATTTATATGAGACCCCCCCCCCCCCCCCAATGAGTAGAAGGGTTCAAAACCACCTTGGAAACATTTCTTGCCTACAAAAACTTCCACATGCCAAATTTGGTTCCATGTGCTTGATTAGTTCTGAGTTATGTAGAAATTGTTGTTTCATTTGTATGGAACCCCTCCCCCAGACGAGAAAGGAGCCTCGAACCATCATTAGTACCTTTCTCCTGCATACAAATGTTTCATTTGTATGAGAGCCCCCCTGAGAGGGGAGGGGTTTCTAACCACCGTGGAAACATTTCTCGCCTTCAAAAACCCCCACATGTCAAATTTGGTTTCATTTGTTTGATTAGTTCTCGAGTTATGCAAAAAAAAATCTGTTTTCTTCCTGATAGAGAGGGGTCTCAGACTATCATAGAAACATTTCTTGTGATGATGATGATGATGAGATACTATCATCTATTGTAGCAAGGTATCTTTCCATAGCAGTGGAATAATCTGAAAAACGATTTGATCAGGATTCTACTGTTGTTTGTGATCTTCAAGCTCCTGTATGAAGGGCCAGAAACGTTTGGGCGGGCCCGCAAGCAGAGACACTTACGAGAAACCCGCGAATAAAGGGAAGAGAATCTCCTTCCAAAAGCAAGTTCATTCATACAGCATTACAGTCGAGCCCTCGATTGACAGAATAAACCCAATAGATGGGGTCGAAGAGCCCGCCCTCGTCCCACGAAATGTTAACAATAGGGAGGAGGCAGTCCCATGCTCCCTATCCAAATCGTTTCACTTGGGTGCCCTGATGGTCCCTCCCTTTTCCCGTTATATACTATGTCGATATGAGGATATTCAGTATATTTTGTAATGGTCATTTGATTGCTTACCTTGTGTTAGAAAATTTGTCTGAAAATAAAATTGGTTAGGGTTTATACCATTCTTTATTGCTCTGCGTTGTCTCGATGTTACTGCATTTCAAGAGTTGACTTTAGGATGACGATATTATATTGCTCGTGTTCATAGAATAGGGAAGAGAATAGAAAGGAAAAGGGATTAGTGATTGGTAACAAGCTATGCGCATGTGAGATTTTCATGGTGATATTCTCACAACGGCCGTTCAGAATGGTTCGACGGATGCATATGAGAGATCATTCCCGTTGAGTTTTCGCTCGTTTACTCAATTCCATCATGTTTGGTTATAGAATACAAGAAACGTTTTACAACGTGCTTCATTTGGGAATAACAGGGCAATGATCCCCCATCGCATCTTCAAGTGATCATTACAAGCTGTCCATTTGGTTCAGGCACTTTTAAACGTTGATGGGGCAGCCGATTCACACATGAAATCTGCCGCGACCGAATCGACAAAACGCGCCCATACCCCTTTCTGAACCGAAGGGTAGGGCTATCATAGAAACTATAACAAAGAGGGTAATACAACTTACCTTGGGAGACCCACAGGGGCTGCCTGCTCTGTCGTCTCGAGAGTTACGTTGGCCCGCGCCGTCACTAACTGGATGCAGCGTCGTCGCCGGGGATGAGGATAGTACGGAGGGTTAGTCTTCCTTCGTGATTTCAACTCCGTCACACGCGGAATAGGTTTTTTGGTCGGGGCACGCTTTTCGGAGTTCGATTTCGAATTTCGCGGGCACTCAGCGGGGCCGTTCTAGCGGCCGGTTCAGGACCGGGATCCACGGCCACACGCTAGGAGCACGAAGGAGGCACAACTTCACACCTTCGGCTACCACACGACCGTCGGACACGCGCGTACCACCAATCCCACGCGGTCGAGACACACTATCGGAGGGATTGGGGACCGGTTCGATGGCAACCAACACTGGCACCGCGTGAGGATTCGGGATGATGGTCCCTGAACTTAGATTCTCGCACTTCCGAACCCGGATTTTACTTTTGGCCGGCTAGTCGATTAGCCTCTTCCACTGGCCACACTTTACTTGCAAAGCCAATCTATTAATTTTTCACTCGACTAGTTTTTTGTTTCCGCGCGTCCGAACACTTTTATTTCTCATAGACTAAAGACCCCTTACCATGGGGCAGGCGGCCTATTTATCCGCTCGCTCTCTCGCTATCGGCCGAGAGCATTTCCTCTTACCCACGGTGACCAACCCATGAGAATGGGTGGGAGAGGGTGCTCGAGTGCAGTCGAGCAGTTTGGTAGCGGACGGCGCGTGAATGGGTGAATTTTTATAAACAATATAATTCCTAATCCTAACTCCTAACATGCAAACAAATACAATTTTTAGCATAATTAATTTAATGGGACATGGTCTCATGTTACATTTCCCCCGGGGCACAATAAAAAAAAATAAGCAATTATTTTTTTTTCTAAACAAACGATCAACTCAACCATGTACAAAAACAACAAAATAAATAAATAAATAAATAAATACGTTGAACAAAATAAAAAAATATGAAAATCTAGGAAATTGAATAATTGAATAATTTAATAATTTAATAATTTAACAACCTAATAATTTAATAATTTGAAACCTAATGTGTTGATCAGTTACGTGAACTTCATGATTATTTATTAGATATTCGAGTCGGGTACACGCAATTGGGGGATCCCCGTGATCTGGCACGCCATCACGGTGAATCCAAAATATGTCATTCGGAACTCATCGAATACCCGTATTGCTCAACTTCTCGTTGAGCCATGCTGGCTGACTATTTATCTTCGTCCCACCTACGTAGGTATGTTGCAGCAACCTCTTGTTACCTGACGAGGATAAAAATCTTTCGGTAGTGGATCTCGTTTTTATTTTGTTTTTCCAACCCGTTCCGTTCAGAACAGAAACCTTTAACCGTACACAAGCCATTTAGCCCCCACCGGATTGATCACTTAAGAACTCCCTAACTTTACCATCTTTCCTTATAAAAGAATTACTAGGCTCTTCTTACGATCGGTTGAATTTTTATGAAGCATAAAACTTATTAATGTACCGGCCGGCTTTAAAACAAAGATTCTCCGCCTAAGCTTATTCAGACGAGAGATAGCTCTCCTATGTTGGCTTTTGGGTTTACACTTCTCCTATTGAGAGGCACACTAGACGCAACACATGGAGAACTGTTTCACTCACAGTATGCAAATAACGCTCTCATCCAGTGTGAGAGAAAAAAGATACTGAGAGTGAGTGGGGTGGGAGTGAGCTTTTATTCACACTGCTAAAGGTCTTTGATTCAAGCTAACAGAAGACAGAATTGACAATTTAGAAAGAGATCCATCGATTGCAAGCGTAACGGATTTTATGAAAATACGGTTTTAAATGCTCTGCTGGCTAAAGTTTTTCGTTCCCGCCTCTCAGGTCCTTCCGGCAATACGTTCGGATAGCAGCGTTAGTTGATCGGTTTAATCGCTCTACCGGGTTTCCTTGACTGTGATGACGAGACGTAGTCCAGTGTTTGATGCAATGCTGAACCAACAACAACTTAAACTCCTTAGAGAGAAAGTGCTAGCATTGTCGGTCAACACTATCTCCGGACTGGAATTACGGAGGAACCATCCTTCCCGCAGAATTTTACAGAGATTACCCTCTTCGATTTTACGTACTGGGTGAATCTGGCACCACTTGCTGAAAAGGTCCTGGATTACCAGTAAATACATATTTCCTGTTTTACTTTTCGGCAACGGACCAATACAGTCCATCGCTATTATCTGCCAAGGGTGGTCGGCAAGTTTTTGTTTGCCCATCATGGGGAACGGTGGCTGGCTTACTTTCTTTACATACTACACATTTTAAAATCCATTTTCCAGTGTCTATATCTAAGTTGCAGATGACTCAAAGTCTTCTCAACCCCCAGATGAAAACTGTTTACATGTTCGTCTTCGACAATACGCAGACGGTTTACCGGCGGTGGGATCATCTTCCACTCGAACCGCAAATCGAAAGGTTCCTCATAGACCGAGATATAATTCCACAACTGACCGTCTTCGAAACGGAAATCGGAGTAGTTCTCCGGCTCTTCTTGTACCTTTCTTATCAGTTCTTCATTTGATGATGCACCGAGCCTCAAAACCTGCACAGCGCAAATGCTTCCTTCTCCGTCGCCGAATAGTTTTGTTGTGCTGCATTCAACTTCTGGGATACGAAACTGATGACCTTCTCCCCCTAACATATTCCTTATTTTCAGCTCAAAACATATATCGCCACAGGTCAAGTAACCCAGATATGTATCTGGTACTCTCTGTCCATACTCATGTCAGAAACCGCTTGTCAGCCTTAGAGCCAAAAATATATAAATTAAAATGACCAAATTTGCGGTCCGCAAAAATCACAAAAAAAACCTTTACGCATGCAATCGAACCAGCAATCTAATGAGATGAAGCGCCTTAACCGACTACCTATAACGAATGGGTATGGAATAGAGACGGACGGAGATGAAAAAAACAACTATTGTCTAGCTCTATATCACGCTTCTGATACTGTGGGGATTCGTTTAAACTACATGCAAATTGTATAACCTATTCAACGAAACTCTGGTCTATTATATGCCAAGTTCAAGGTCGATCGTAAGTGTGCCTTTTGCGCCAATTTGGAGCAAATTAAATTTGAAAAACTTCCTAATAGCTTCTTGAATGATATCCATCTGTGGAAGCAACGATTCATGCTTGGTTGCAAATTCCTGTCCTGAACAGAAATAAAAATCAATTTAGAGAGAGGTAATTTTTTTCAACGAAGATCAAACACTAGAAAGATTTTCCCCCGAGCCAAACGAAAAATTAACTCTCGACACGATCGATTGCAAACTTTTTCGTTGGAGCGCCAAATATAACAAAGAGGGTAATACAACTTACCTTAGAAGACCCACAGGGGCTGCCTGCTCTGTCGTCTCGAGAGTTACGTTGGCCCGCGCCGTCACTAACTGGATGCAGCGTCGTCGCCGGGGATGAGGATAGTACGGAGGGTTAGTCTTCCTTCGTGATTTCAACTCCGTCACACGCGGAATAGGTTTTTTGGTCGGGGCACGCTTTTCGGAGTTCGATTTCGAATTTCGCGGGCACTAGCGGGGCCGTTCTAGCGGCCGGTTCAGGACCGGGATCCACGGCCACACGCTAGGAGCACGAAGGAGGCACAACTTCACACCTTCGGCTACCACACGACCGTCGGACACGCGCGTACCACCAATCCCACGCGGTCGAGACACACTATCGGAGGGATTGGGGACCGGTTCGATGGCAACCAACACTGGCACCGCGTGAGGGATTCGGGATGATGGTCCCTGAACTTAGATTCTCGCACTTCGAACCCGGATTTTACTTTTGGCCGGCTAGTCGATTAGCCTCTTCCACTGGCCACACTTTACTTGCAAAGCCAATCTATTAATTTTTCACTCGACTAGTTTTTGTTTCCGCGCGTCCGAACACTTTTATTTCTCATAGACTAAAGACCCCTTACCATGGGGCAGGCGGCCTATTTATCCGCTCGCTCTCTCGCTATCGGCCGAGAGCATTTCCTCTTACCCACGGTGACCAACCCATGAGAATGGGTGGGAGAAGGTGCTCGAGTGCAGTCGAGCAGTTTGGTAGCGGACGGCGCGTGAATGGGTGAATTTTTATAAACAATATAATTCCTAATCCTAACTCCTAACATGCAAACAAATACAATTTTTAGCATAATTAATTTAATGGGACATGGTCTCATGTTACAAAACATTTCTTGTGTCCAAAAACCCCACATGCCAAATTTGGTTTTATTTTTTTTGATTAGTCTTCGAGTTATGCAGACATTTCAAGCATAACTTTTTAAAAGGACGTATGTCGCAAATGTAAACAAATAGTTTTTCATTCTATTCTGTCATTAATAACACCCACAATGTAGTGGCAATTGTCAAATAACGTTATCAAAACTATTCAGTTATTTGGTCCAAATTTCATATGCGACCTATCTGATCTTTTTTAATGTTATGCAAATAGTTCAGATACACCACACAGCAAGCCGACATATCTGCGCTTAAAAATTATAACCGGTGTATCTGATGTGACGCAAGTGCTAAACGTTCTGAAATACCGTATCCAACCGGTGTATGTTACAAACAAGATGTCACACTGACGTATCTAACATGGTGTATGTGTATGATATGGAGGCAAACTGGTGTATGTGTTAATTATCTCAAAAAAAGAGCAAAAGTGAATGAAAACTAGGATTTTTACTTCTTTTAATATTATTTAACCATGATATAATGAACAGATCGAATAAAACTTGAAGTAGTGTTAAATAGTATTTAATGAATGTATCTGGAACTTCTACCTCATATTTCTCAGTTCCTATCAAATGTTAGATACGTCTATTTGAAAAGTTATGCTTGATTTGTTTCATTTGTATGGGAGACCTTCAGGTTCCGATCGAAAGTCAACCGATCCCGGAAGCGTTTCAAAACGGTACTTACTGTTGAACGAGGGACTCCGAAAGATTTTGCTATGTCATGATGCGTCAAAGACGGATTTACCACACTTTTGTGCACATTTTTTCACGCGCTTGTTGTTCTTTCTGACTCCATTTTTCAGTACAATGCTTTTGTGACAGCAAACCGTATGTCAAAACGTTCACATTGCGTCCGCATTATTTGTGATATATTTATATTGACAAACAAAAAAGATGTGTGCTAGATTTTGCGGAGACAATAATGCCTTGTTCAGACCTAGGGTTCAGACTACGGAGTTGTAACATGATACAAGACTCTCTTGATGACGTTTTCGTGTAGATAATTTTTTATAACTCCGTAGTCTGAACAAGGCATACAACCCGTATGTCAACATTTCGATAACGTTTTTATAACGTTACTGCAACACACTTTCAGATTTGCAAATTTAAACGTATTTAGCGTTATTTGAAAATAGGTTTTTGTTGTATGGCTATAATCAGATAGACCCAACCAGTTTGTTGAGCCGTGACATATTTTATTTTACAATTTTTTATGCTGATTACCGTCGTTATGCCATAATTGCAGTTGGTTCGGCATCAAACGCAATTCACTTCCACCACAGCTTCCTAAAGGGTTCTGTGACACCGGGTGGGGCAGCGCCACAGAAACAAATAAACATTTTCAAATGCAACACGGTACAGCGCACGGTCTCAATAGAATGCGGTTTCAATCATTCACTAATCTTACCAATTCCGGTTCACTTCCAATCAATGAAATATTTTTGGACTATACACAAAACACTTCTTCCCTTCTAAATTTCTTTGTCGGCCGACTGAGCTATCTGAGGCCAAAACACAAATATAAACAGTTATAAGCTTTGGCGAATTCAAAGAAAAAAAGCGAAATTAAAAACACGTCCACCTACTTCGATAAATTCAGCATTATCATACTCACCAGGCAATTAGAATCTAAATTGAAAGCCGGTAATAAGCTCATATGTGGTGAGCAATGCCCAAAAGGAATCGGACCAGGTAGATTTAAAATATGATCAACGCAAATGATTGTGGAGAGCGAATTTTTCCACAGCAAAACAACTTCTTCGATGGTGTACATGTAAGAACACAACGGCAGCTTACATTTCACTTAGTATGTATTAGCTACTGTGTGTGCGTCTTATCGTAACTGAACCAGTGTTTTCAATGATTGTTTTCCTTCCCTTTTCCTTCTGGGAACATGGGAGAACCTTTCGCGACTCTTCATTCAGTATCGTCGCGAAATCTCACCTGGCTGGTTAGCGCTACATCGTATCGGCGCAGCAACTCACGCCGCACACATTTGAATCATCTATTTGGCAGTCAATTTAAAAAGGCGAAAATTGTGGTTTAAATTTGTTTTCTACTTCGACATCAGTGTGCCGAGAAGCTTTTGGCGCCTGAGAGTCTAGTTCGGTTGCAGCTTGCCTTACGTAAAGCAATTTTGAGCTCGCACACCAATCAACCAGACTAGACGAACTGTTTTGCACTCTCGGCAGGGGCACGTTGTCAGCTGCGTGGTCGAAGATGAAGGTTTTGATTGTTTTAGGTCACTTTGCCGCTCCAGGAAGTATTGGTAAAATTTTGAGATAACTGATTTTTTTGCTACTGCGTTGTAAAAATTCCACTGACGTGCACTGAGTAGAAAATCGAAAATAACGTATCCTAATGATTTTCTTTTTGTTTCATTTTAGCGAACGTGCGACACCGTTTCGTGAGCTGCCGTACAAATAGGACAGGATTGTATCAACAGTGCTATGGTACGATTCGAACGAGCAGTAGTAGGAGTGTTGCTGTGTTAGCGGTCTCGCCGACAAACACCACCCTACTGGATGCACTAGGCTATAGTTTTAGTAATAATGGTGCTATTAGATGTATATCGACGAGTGTGGTGTACTATGACCAGCCGTCGTCCAAAGTTGAAGTCACAGTACAAAAAATCAAACAGAATCAAAAGGAACAAGTACAGCAGAGCGAAGCCGTCACAGCTAGCTCTGCTCAACCAGAAGTAACGGAAGCACCTGCTACGCCATCTCAGCAAAATCAAGTTGTACCCACTGTGCCAGTCAAAAAGACTCTAAAACAGCGGATATGGGCAGAAATTTTACACTACTACCACGGTTTTCGGTTATTGTTCATCGATATAAACGTGTGTCGTAAGCTTTTATGGCGTGTACTTAACGGAACTTCACTGACTCGACGGGAACATCGGTTGCTAGTGCGAACAACTTCGGATTTGTTCCGTTTGTTACCGTTTTCCGTATTTATCATCGTACCCTTCATGGAGCTGTTACTCCCAGTGGCTATTAAGCTTTTCCCTGGAATGCTTCCATCGACATTTCAGACGGCCACCGAGCGAGAAGATAAAATAAAACAAAATCTTAAGGTCAAATTGGAAATGGCCAAATTTTTGCAGAAGACTTTGGACGACATGTCTGTGCAGAGCACGGAGCATTGGTCGCAATCGGCAAAAGATTTTAGCGAATTTTTCGGTAAGATCAGGGACTCCGCTACGATAACCAACGAGGACATCATCAAGTACTCCAAGCTATTTGAGGATGAAATCACGCTTGACTCTTTGTCGCGACCACAACTGCAGGCTCTTTGTAGGGTCTTGGAAATGTCTCCAATTGGTACCTCGAATTTGCTTCGCTTTCAGTTGCGAATGAAAGTGCGTAGTTTGGCTGCCGATGATCGAACCATTCAAAAAGAAGGCATTGAATCGTTGAATCTGTCAGAGCTACAAGCAGCATGTCGGGCTCGTGGTATGCGAGCCTACGGCACAACGGAAGAACGACTCCAGTCACAGCTTCGTGAGTGGATAAATCTTAGTTTGAATGAAAAAGTTCCTCCCTCCCTATTACTTCTATCGCGTGCGTTGATGTTGCCGGAAAATGTCACCACCAGCGATAAACTGAAAGCAACTATTTCCGTTCTTCCCGATTCCGTTGCTACAGTAACGAAGGCCGCTATTGGCGAACGGGAAGGTAAGATCGACAATAAGACTAAAATCGAAATCATCAAGGAAGAGCAAAGGAAGATTAAAGAGGAGCGCGAAGAGGAGAAACAAAAGCAGAAAGAGATTGCCGAAACATTGGTGGACAAAGCACCGTCTGTCGTTGCTGAAGATGTTATTCATCTCGCGGAGCCTGCAGCACGAGACAAACCTGTCGTGGATACCCCTGTGGTTTTGGCATCGGAAGAGATCTCCAGCAAGGATCTAGAGGCACTGGGCGATGCGTTGGGTTCACTCAGTAAGGACAAGAAGACGCTCCTGGTGGAGAAGGAAGAAATCAGGGATTTGAAGGAGGAAATTGCTGATTATCAAGAGGATGTCCAGGAACTTCAAGAGGTAAGTCATCTAATATATGTTAAAATTTGAGTCTAGCACTGGCTGGTTCGTCTACGTCATCTTACCCTTTTCATATACAGCAATTAACTGCCTAAGAGCATGCGTATCGGGCGCAACTATCTGGGCGACTAAAATACTAGCGCATCGGGCTGTCATTTTAGTTTAATCACTCAATCTCACACCGGTCGCTACTATATTTTGTTACCGTGGTCTGTATCGGTCGCTGCTAAACTAGTGCTCGACACGCTATGATGAGAATACCTAAAGACCGTTAAAAAGAACCGATAATCGCTCAAAAGTGCACATACCTAAATTATGCGTAAATACAAATTACCTAATATTGGGTAATAGTATTGAAGGAAGATAATATTGTATTGTTACTTTTTACTGAAAATTGGGTATATTTCTGTAGTTTTATTTTACAGGATTCTTTAACAAAAAGACATGCAATTGTTTAATTTATCCATTTTGATTAGTATTTCAAATTATCCATTTTAGAAGGAACAAATGTTCAAATGTATTACATCGTAGTATATAAAACTGAAATTGGTAATAACGTTCTGACTATTTTTCAAACTGCATGGAATTGGCCATTATCGACGCTTTTCTGCTCTCTTTATCACCAATTACTTTGCTTAAACTGCTCGAAAAACCATTCTACTAGGTAAACAATAACGTCTTATATTGAAAAATTAACATTTCACAAAAGTCAGTAAAAACTACGCAGGTAATCAATAAGCAGTTCCAAAGCATCTTTACGGCAGCCTATCAAGTAATTAAGTCACCTTAACACCCCGTTCGCACTACAACCTATATTACGTGAAATCAAATGCTATGTACATTATTTCCGGTGAAAACTAGATGTATAGATGCTGATATCAAGATACTCCATATCGCCAGTACAAACTTTACGGCTTTTCTCGCACGTTATGATGAAGTTCACAATGCAACGATCCATCACCAGCTACGAGAAGATTTGATTGAACATTTGTGGAAAGTAAAAGGAGAAGAGGAATAACACACACACACACACACACACACACACACACACACACACACACACACACACACACACACACACACACACACACACACACACACACACACACACACACCCACACGCACACACACACCGAGAAAGTTCTATGATTTATCCAAAACAGTTAAATAAAACTTTTATTTCAAACAGTTACTTCAAAAGTAGTCGTGATAGCTGATAATTCAATCAGTATTAAAACTGACATCAAGGAATTCTTCACAAAATTGGATGTTCTGGTGCTTCTCATCATCTTCATCAGCCTCTTTGTCTTCATCAGCCATATCCCATTCACCAGTCTCGTAGTCTTCGCCAGCTTCATCGTCTTTGCCGAGCTTGCCGTCGTCATCCTCGAAAGCTTCGAAAACTTCTTCATACCTTGGTTGGGATTCAACTCTGCTTTCTTTTTCTGATAATGCATCTTGTAATATCCTTTCGAGTTCTTTCCACGTTTGTATGCACTCATGTTCTGTAAATAAAAACGATATAATACTTCGTCAATAATCCAGAGATTCAAGGCACAATTAAAATAACATCTACTTACGGTTACTTTTCGGGATGGATTATTCCGCAGTTGCAATAATCGGGAAATTTAATCGTTCCAGCGCCCCTTGCCACTTAAACTATCCGATGAAAATCACTTTTCAGCACGTTTGATTGCGTAAACAAAAATAAACAACAAACCAATCGAAGATTTTTGACACTTGGCAGTCGAATAGCAACCCTCTCTCGCGCCACTATCGCGTTGCTAAATTTGAGCGCCCGATGCTTTCCGATAGTCGCGCTACAATTTTGCTAGCGCTTTTAGTTGCGCCCGATACGGTTTGTAGTGATGATTAGGGCGATCAAATATAGTTTAGTCGCGCACCGCTACGGGTGCTCTAACTGGGTGATTTTTAACTTGGCGTTCGCTAACTGGGCTATACTGCCGTTCTAAGCATAACTGTCCCATGTTGCGAAAGTTGTAGTTGAGAAACAAGCGTTTTAAGTTTTGCATCACTATTGTGTAGTGCTGGTAATATTCGTGGAAAACCCAACAAATTTATGATTGGCATTTGAAGATGTTGCTTAGTTTCAAGGGAATCTGTGGTATTACAAACAATAAGATTATGTTTGTATTAGTGTGCCTGTATAAGTAGAGTGACGCCATGTCATCCCTGAGAAAATAACAAATTTGGCATCCCTGATGGTTTGAGTTGACAACACTGAATATTAATACTGAATACTAAAACAGGCACACTAATTATTTTTTCTTCACACGCGTTTGACAGGTCGCCTGCTGGATTGGAATGACACTGACAGAAAATTTCGGTTCCAATTTTGACAGTGTCGTCACTCTACTAATACAGGCACACTAGTTTGTATGTAAAATACGAGGTAAAATATTCAGTGGGCCTGACATGCGTAGAATCTTGCCTTGCAGCAGAAAATTCTAGGCATATCAGTCGCACTGCATGATGTATTGATGGATCGTTGGCGATAGAATTAACGTTTTCAAATAGACATACCATGTGCATTATTGTTATTTATGTTCCTATCATGATTCTGATTATTTTTTAACACCATATCATCGTAAGAAACACAGTTCTGTCAAATGCAAACGGTGGCTTTTATAGACAATTTAATGTCAATGTTTTCATGTCAAAGTCATTGTTTAAGTTTACATATAAGCCCTTTATCAATGCTGAGTGTCGAGTAGTTCCTACAAAGAATGTTGTAAACTTGAATCAATTTTTTTTCTAAGACCTCTTTAGAAAAGTCGTAGTGGGACTTTTATGCCTAGAAATTCAACATTGGACAATCTAACTTGATGTTTTTTGGATACAAACTCAGAACAAAGTATATAATTTTTTATTTGAATCCAATAATATAGTTAAAAAAATAAGCATATATTGAAAAAGCTGCAATTTGACCAAAAGCAACCTAGGACAGTTATGCGTAGAACGGCAGTATAGCCTACACTCAAAATAATCCACACGTCAATGCTACGTGTAAATTCACGTAGATTATGTAAAATGCTTCTAAACTCGACTTTATCTTACAAAGGTAACTAATATCGGACTATAGATGAATATTGAATGAATCGCCAGTTACTTTTACTGCAGTTGCCCCATCTCTCTTACGTGAAAATCACGTACTCACGTACATTCCTTTTGACAGCTGCTTTTCGGGTTCATTCTGTGGTTTACTTTAGTGACGAAAAGACAAAATAGCGTCTGTTGAAAACAAATTGCAAGAGCTGCTAGCAGATTTAAATATTACCCGACATTTTTGCTTTTAAAAAGAATGTGGAATCGATTTTGTCGATTTGTTAAATATTACGACGGATCAACTCCGCAAGGCTTTGGAACCTACAAAAATTTCATGGAAATATCCAGTGTTGCATGAATTGATTTCTTCTTGGCGTACACGAAACGTAAGTAAAACTAGTTTTCGTAAACAAAAACTATAACTCGTTTTATGATAAAAATTTTTTGCAGAATTGTAAAATCGTTAGTTTTCTAACGTCGCTACAATCAGCATTTCACCTACGCCTCACCGGTGAAGCTAAAATTGCTTCTTCTTCAGTGGCACCTACCGATAGTATTCAGCTTAATCAACATTTTTCAGGTTCCATTAAACAAAGCTTCCAGCGAATGCGATCCGGAATATCAACATCAAAGGAACTTCATATAGGGCTGGATATTTTATTACATTTTTCTAGAATTATATAATGTACATATTTGAAATCATTGAGTTCATCATGCATAATAATGATTTATATGTAATATGCCAGCACTCGCAAGTTGGAAATTATAGCGAACATTTTCTAGCGTATGAAATAACAAAATGTTTACCTATAGTAGATATGCTAAAAAATGACTCATTTTATAGCTTCCCAGTATCAGCGCATAAAACTGGGATTCAATCTAAAATGTATTTTCGAGTTAAAAACAGTTTCAATGAGAATTTATAGTTTGTAATAAAATTTATTTGAGTATGTTTTGGTATATATTAATTTGTTCATTTCAGTTGCATTTTTTTCCAATTATGTACTCTGTATCATCTAGGTTCTACTAACACACTTGTGGGGCTGAGATTTTAAAAAGTGAGTCTACGTGGTTTATGAACAGGCCCTAAGCTACATCGCAATAACCTATAAAGCATAAAAACATTATTTAATTTATTAATTGCGCAATGAAATATGCCAACCGAAATCGGATCGAAAACCCCCTCGAAATTTATTTTTATATTGGTCTAGGTAATGTCTTGTATATGATCAACTTTGTAGTTCGGCGAACTTTGTTCGATCTAAGCGTCCTTTGGAGTCCAAAGGAGGTACGGTTGCCAGCCATAATGCGCCTTTGTATTTCTCTGCTGGTGTCGTTATCGGCGGTCACCAATGAGCCCAGATACACGAATTCGTCTACTATCTTGACTCCATCACCGTCGATATGAACTCGTATCTCGTGGTATCTCCATACAAAATTTCAAAAAAAAAATGTTCGGCGAAAACTCTACGAGGGGGGATGGGGGTCTGAGATTTTCCAAAATAAGTACGTGGTTTATGAACCGACCCCAAGGGTGGAAAAATTGCATCACCTATCGTTCAAAGTGAAGTCACCGTCGGAGTCATTCTCTGCAAGTGTTTATTCGTAGAAACCAAGTTCGTAGAAATACATTCTCTCAAAAAAGGAAAGTACAGGAAGGAATTGGAAAATATGACATCAATTATGGTTGTGTTTGTTCAAGTGATGCATGGATGAATTCATTCTAACATTCACAAATATTGTTTCTAAAGCATTCAGCGTTTTGGAATTCTTGGTGATGCTAGTAATTGTTAACAACACGGAACACCCCGTGACTCTTTCCATCACGAACTTCAGTTGCTTCTGGAATCGACATGCTGATGGATGCTTGTGCCTATTTTCAATTGTGTTGATGCCCATTTTTTCTAGCGCTGGATCACCAGCATTAATGGATCACCGCAATGACACCTATCAAACACCAATCAGATGTTGACCCCGAAATTTGACCGATTTTTGCCAATATCAAGTCGACATCTAAATCTAATCAGTCTGGCATTGATCCGACACATGGTCGGCATGTATGTTTGGGTACTTAACTGTAAAGTGGTACCCCCAGTAAAGCATAGCGCACTGTTCGAACGTGCCACTCGCATATGCAATTTTGTATTCATTAGAACCAATATTTAGACTCACTGATAATCGTTCCAAAGACAATCACATTATGCAAATGATTGAAATAGACCAAGTTCGGATTTAGTTTTGCTTAGATCTTTCAGTTTATCTCCTTTGAACTCCTTTGTGATTTGGAGTCTGCGATGTACACAATCTACGGTGTTCATTTCAGAAGTTTGCATTTGAGTGTTAATGAATGAAAGCGACTCATCATTGCAAAGAACATTTTGACGAAGAATAATGCGAGCAGAAGCGTCAACTTCAGAAAATTATTGGGAGGGCAACTTTTTTTTTCGAAATACATAATGCAAAAATAAAAATATTAGTATTTCAAAGGGCAATACTCTTTAAATCCTATTCCAATGAGTAAAAAACGAAAACAAAAATTTTTCAGTAGTATTTTTTTTTACAAAAACCTTCACTCCTTTTGTTGCGTATGAAAAGTATTTTTTTTTTCTGGCTATTTCGTGAAATAAACTCGTTCAAAACTTCATCGATGTCCAGATCTTTCGCCATGTCTTTATGGAAGTGCAATATGGCAACATAATTCAGCCGCTGTTGTCCCATGGTGGAGCACAAGTATGTCTTCAGTCTTCGATGTCCCGAAAATGGCAGCTCAGGCGCTGCAGAAGATGTCGAAATTGTCACAAATCTTCTCAGAAATTTTACACGCTCTGGGAGAAGTTCAATCGAATGCGGTTCTTTCTTGAAGTGGTCAACAATAACTGAGATATTCTCAACACACTTGACAAATTCCTTCAAAGTTTGCAAAATCATTTCCCGATGCAGCAGCAAGCGTTCCGGGTCGAAATCACCCTCAGTAAAACTAAGAATTTTTGCTTTGTGCGTCGTCTCCCAGTAAAAACTTTTCAATTTCCAACAGGAACTCAAACGATTCAGTTTTAAATGTAGCATCAAGTGATTCCATAATTTGTCTATGATTTCCTGATACTGGATTCATGAATCTCTTGATCCGACCTTGCGATTGATTCTCTTCTCTGTGATTGTTCGTCTGGATCGAATCGTTTTGGCATCCTCCTTTTTCGCGGCAACTTCGCCCGGTTTGCCTGATGACACTCTTTCCAAAACCTCGGAAAACTTCTTTCAACAGAAGTTCAAACTTACCTTCAACGTTTCGATCATTCGGTATGCTTCCTCCAGACGCAACGATTTTCTTTGGAGCGCCGTGTCATCGTGTCAAAGTACCGGAATAATTTTACCTGTACCATCAAGGTAAAGTAAAAGTTTAATTTTTCATCATTCTCAAAAACCCAGCAGTTTTTGCATCAGCATCAGCAGCATCACTTTCAGCCAAAGTCGTAAAAAATACAGCCAGAGCGGAATAGTTTGATAAAATTAGATTTAATAGACTGGAACATTGCGAGCCGTTTTGGTGAATCCCCGATGAAGTTGATCAGATCCTTCACTAAGTTTATGGTATCTCGGCAAATAGGAATCGTCTTTATAGTGTCTTGCGCCACCAAGTTCAAAGAATGAGCCAAGCAGTGAACAAACCAAGCTCTCTTTTCATCACCATGAATCTTAGCTTGCACTACATTTTAGCTTGCACTCCATTTTCGCCATATTCTTCGCTCCGTCATAACACTGCCCTCTACAGTTGAACAGCGGCAAATCAAACCTTGTATCCTTGATGACGGAATAAAGCGTGGCGGAGGTTGTACATTCCTGTACTTAATAGAAACTAAGGAAAATTTCTTCGGATTCCAAAGGATTTCTGGCAAAACGGATGCAAAAAAAACTGCTCCTTCCTTCAAATGTCCGCTGTCTCTTCGTACATAATAGCATAGTAAACAGCTAACTTTACCAACTCACCGAGTTTCCGAAGCAGAGTATGGCTAAGAAGCTCGAGAATTTCGTTTTGGATTCCATGGCTAAACCAAGTTTACGATTCGCGTTTAAACCAAGATTTCAGCCCTACTTTTGCGTCATCATTGTGACCACGGATTGCTAGACCCTGAGAAGCTAAGTACAATAGCGATAAAAAGATCTTTTTCAAACACTCCCGGTTAACAATCATTTCTCTCTTTTTTTGGTCAGTGATCTGAACACAAACGTTAACTGATGCTCGCAAAGCATGTAGTTTTAGCACTGCTTCCCTATGACACATCGATTGGTTATGTAGTTTGAACTTTCCGCGTCCTTTTCCCAGTTATTGAAACCCGATGCGATGAAAATTGTTTCCTTCTTAAAGGAGAACAGCAGACCCATCGTATGAAAAATTTCACGGCATGTGGAGCACATCACAATGCCGTTCGCCGAGTCATAAAAAAAATCCATGGGAAGCTTGTTGTCCATCCTGATACGAATCGCCGCTAAGGCACACTTTTTGTACTCACACATTCAGCGGTCGGGACATCAGCGGAGGCAACCGAGGGAACAGAAATTCCTTCTGCTAGAACCGTATGCGTGGGACTTGTCCGGGAATCAGCAACAGCATCCTTGGAGGTTTCCTTTTTCGGTAGCTTGATCAGAAAGTTTTGACGTACATTTTTACGACCAAATCGAGCAGCAGCTGAAGAATTTTAAAATTTAGTACAGCCTACTGCTTCGATTTCTATATTTTTCTTACTTTCGGATAGATAAATTTTCAGCGTAAATTTCAACGAAAAAAAAAATCGCTGCCTCAAAAAGGTAAACAATTGACAAATCAGTACAATCAACCGATTGATTCAAGAATGTTATCTGCATCGCTGAAAGCTGATTGAAAATACAGTCAGAAAACTCTCCCATTATCATACATCAATCAAACAAAATAAGAATGCACCATATGCCAAAACAATCAAATGGGTTGTGTAAAGCCATTATTTGACTGAAACAGCACCTTCAATGCTTTCAAGAAATTTTATGGGCTGGGGGCAAAAAGTGTTTCAACCACCAATATAACCATCATAATGAACCATCATCATTATACTTTTCTTCGATTTATCATAAGATATGAGATGTCGTATGATGGGTATGTCTTATATATCTTAATCCCCCTTTCTCGTTTTTCTTTTCCTTAATAGGTACTAACGACAGCACCCGCAGAAAGCAAAGTGAAAGAGTCGCGAGCGGCAAAATTACTTTTCAAGAAGGTCAACTCTATGATCAACAAAATGGATACAGTGCTAACGGATTTGGAAAAGAAAGAAAAACAGCTGAAGGAACAAGTTTCTGTTCAGAAAGGAACACCTAATGTCGAAACTCCGGTCTGTGTCGCTACCGAGGAGCTAGTACGAATCGATGAGCTGATGTCGGCTATCAAGAAGGTAAAATTCTCGAAGATGAACGTTGTTGATACATTTAATTGCAAAAATTTCTCACTTTTAGATTCAGCAGGTTCCCGACAACTCCAGACTAGATCAAATAGCGAAAATTCTTGGCAAAATCGATGATGATCACGATGGTCACATTAAGGTGGAGGATGTTCTGAAGGTAATTATCACACATTTTCTGATGTATATGGACGTCTATAGGGAAATATCTGAATGAAGTAAAATAAAGGCTGAGTAGTATCAATTTAATTCCTCTACCGTTTTCCTTATCCTTGACAGATACACGTATGTCGCCAACAATGTGCAGACTTCTCAGTGTTTCCTACTAACACTGACGAAAAGTCGAACAATGTTGGTGAACTGCTTGTCGATGATTAGTAAAGTGGTTTTAGAATTGAATTGAAATTCCTAGTCCTTTTCTTTATTTTCATACAATATACATTACATCAATTTTAGTACATTTGTGCTAACTGCATGATTTTTCTTCTTACTAACAGGTGATCGAAACAATTGGCCAAGATAATGTGCAGTTGAATGCAAAGCAGCTGGACGAGCTCATCGATCTGCTGGACAAGGAAGAAATTCTGGAAGCCGAAGACAAAATCGAAAAAGCGCTCAGTAAGAGCTTGGAAGCCAAGGAGAAACAGAAAGAGCAGGAAAGCAAAGAAAAGGAAAAGCTTTTTGAGATTCAAGACAAAGCCACCGATCTGTCTTTGGCAGATGGCCAGTTGAAATCAGAGAGCGAAAAAAAGGTTGGTCCTTAGGCAAAGCAAATTGTTAGTTTAAAGGTGTAAAATTGTCAAAATACAGCATTTCATCAGTTTGACTGTAACAACCTGTATCATTGTTTCGAATGTTGCAACCAATTAAAAACCACAATAAAATTTCTCTTGCCAGCTGGACGAATCAGTTCTCGACGCTTATATTCTTCAAAAGGCAGCGGAAAGGAAAAATGATCAAATGGTCTCTGGTATTTCCACACCAAGTGATGCAGACTCGCACATTTCAGGTGCTCCCAAAATTTCACCCAGTATTGTTCCACCACCTTCACCGTCGGACCTTAAGAAGCCTACTCAGGATAAGAGAATATGATATTCTCAGGATAATGATGACGACGTTGATTCTAAACCACCGTCGATACGAAAATAAAATTCAAAATTCACCCAAAACGAACGATTTTATAGTATGGCAACCAATGTTGGCACATTATTGGTTGCGGATGTAAATACAGCAGTCAATGCAATGTGTTGACAAAAATGTGACTCAAAACTGTGAGTTCTTCTGTGTTACCAGCAACCAAGTGATTGTACAGCTTATTTATAGACATTTAAATAATAATAATAATAATTGCATACAGATTAGTGTGATCCAGAGTTTTACTTTATCGAGAAATCTGTAGGGTGATAGCTAAGGTGCATAAACAAATATGGCATATTTGAAAAGAGTAATGATGAGCCTGTTTTTAAGCGACATTTTGAAAGGTGGCGAACCAGCCCAGGAGGTTGAAAAAAAACAAGGTCGAAACTGTCAGAAAAATGAATAAAACCTTATTTTTTTTTTCTTCAGAGTCTTCACTATAAGAAAAACTAGTTGTCCCGGTTCTCCTTCGATCAAATGTTGATGTTCTAAGCGTTTTAATTCTTCAAAAGATTTATTTTTTCACGCACAACACATAACAAAAATAAAATTAATCCGAGCTTTGCCAAGGAAAAGAAAAACAATGTTTTTGTAAATACTTATGTTTAACGTTTATTTAATTAAAACACATCTGGGTAAAGAATTCAGAAGATCGTAACTGTTTTATTCGGTTTACTTCATCGACGTTTTCTGCCGAATACCAACGGTAAAACAAATGCATTTCGGTATATTTTTCCACCTAACTTGATATAGGCTAGGAGCTGATACATTAAGCATTCATAATATAAACTACGACAATATGTGTGAGAAGCTAACTTATTAAAGAAAGCCTGAAACAACGAAGAGAACCGGTCATACAGATTGTAACCTTTTAATGTTATTCAAGCAACG
Source organism: Aedes japonicus (assembly GCA_034211315.2). NCBI lineage: Eukaryota > Metazoa > Arthropoda > Insecta > Diptera > Culicidae > Aedes > Aedes japonicus. Next base: position 3,180 of record JASCZW010014005.1, on the reverse strand, counting down.
TAAATTTTTTTTTTACCCCAGTAGTAATACCAGCTGACATCTTTTATATGCAGGTGGATAATTCTCGTGGAAACCAGATTGCCATTGGAACAAAGTCTTCAAAATTCGATATTTTCTGCTTTACTGCAAAAAACCTCAGAACCCTCGGCTACCGAAGTGTAAACAAATTTGTAGAAATGTTGCTTTTAACCCAAATGACCCTAAGAAGGTCATTGTAAAAACGTTGACTTGAGGTTTCATTTGAAGTGACGACCATTTTGAATATCGATGCCATATTGATTCGATCATTTGTTTTTAAATATTTTTGATACACCTCTACTATCACTATACAGATAAGTCCCTAAATTTCTTGACAAAGTCTTATTTTGGGTCACCATAATACAAATGTCGTTATTATAACACATGCCCCTCGGGAATAGGTACAATAGCAAACTCGTATTAACAGCATTGAGAAAAAATAAAGTGTCTCTATGGAAAAGCGATATCACCATTGTTTGTTTAATATAATTCCGAACTACCTAATAGGTGAATAAGATTAAATGATTATTATCTGTAGTGTAAGCTAGCTTGGAGACAAGGCAGTTTCAGATTGTCGCTGACCTGAACGCGAAATAGGGAACCTGGCGCAACCAAACGTCACCATTCTACAGGACGTCATCGCCCGGATACTCCCACCTGGTTCGAGGGCCCACTCAACTATCAAGATCTTCCTTACTAACATAGGAAACAATATCGCCGGTCGTACACCAGGAGCACCAGAGATGTTGGCCGAAGTTGGTTTCTTTGTCAACCGCCATCGGATCGCCCGGCCGAACTACCACTGAGCAAGATTGGAGAGGTTCCGACAGCACCTCGCCGATAGCGTTGATTTCGACAGGCATCTCTAGCCGGTTGATGACATCAATCGGCAACTGCAGAGCATGGAACAAGCTGATCTCCCAGAACCGGGAGCAACTCTGTACCCATTGATAGACCCACTGAAAATTTGATACCAGTGTTTAACGCCACCCGAAGGCAATACCAGAGAACTGGTAGGTCTATCCACCTTAAAAATCATTGTAATCGATTGACTAAAACTATCTAGGCCAGAACGGTGGACCTCAGAAATAATGCTTTTGTCGACAACATGCGCGCTCTCCCATATTGAGTAAAGCGCTTTTGGAAGTTGACAAACATTTTAAGCTCCGTCCGGGCACCTGGGAAACATTCGTCCTTTCCCAATAGCTATAAACCAGGATAATCAGAGTTATGATCCCCACTCTCACCGGGAAGCAGCTTTGTTCCTGTGTTCACTCGATCACTCGCTCCACCGGACAATAGATAACCGCAACAAAGTACAACGCGGTATACCCGATAACATAATAGTGCACATCAAAGCATCGACATAACCGTTCACAGCCGATACACGAAGCACCCTTTTTTCGTAAACATTTAATTTCTACCCGATAACAAGAAGCTTAGAGACAGCCGGAAGATTCGATGAGCTACCTCCCCCATTAAAAAAAGTTTATTCAACAATTACTATAAAGTCAGAGTAGTCTTTATTACCACGACCATAGTCAAAAATACCATGAACTTGGCGAATTCGACCATTCTCATGGGTTTTGTAACCATTATATGTACTAAGGCCTTTACTCGAAAAAAATGCACCATTTTTATCCGTGTGTAACTTTTTGGTCCGTGGGTAAAAATTGATGAAAATCTGGGAAGTTTGGAGTAAATTGTTTACATGTGCAAAATTTCATAACAATCGGTTCAGTGGTTATTGAGATGTCATCGAAACAAGTAGAAAATCGCCGGAGAATTTTGCGCGCCATCATGGAAAATGAGATGGATCGGAAAACAAAATCGTAAAATCGTTTAAAGAGTCCCAGACGACCGATCGGCGGGCTGAAAGTGGAAGAAAATCGAAGACAGACGACCCTGTGAGGGCCCGGAAGGTGTTGGATTATTTCAAGTGTAATCCGAACTTTTCGATTCGCGACGCGGCTCTGAAGGCAAAGTGTTTCCGCCTAGTTTGTTCAGCGAACCATGAAACGAGCTGGGCTTCGAGTATTCAAGGTCCGCAAGGTACCGAACCGGCGTGATCAACAAAACACGGCGGCCAAATCCCGCGCAAGGAAGCTGTATCGATAGTGGTTAGCGAAACCGATGTGTGTGGTTATGGATGACGAACCCTAAAACAAGGCAGACGCAAAGCAGATACCGGGGCTACGTTGCCAAATCACGGTTTGATGTTCCGGAAGACATAAGGAAGAAGAAAGTGGACAAATTCGCCAAAAAATACTTGTTCTAGCAGGCCATACGCCAATGCGGTAAACTGAATAAACCGTACATCACAACGGGTACCATCAACAGCGAAATTTATCGCACCGAGTACCTCCAGAAACGTCTGTTGCCCTTCCTGCGGTCCCACGGAGGCGAGACATTATTTTGGCCGGACCTGGCATCATGCCATTACGCGCGATCGACGTTGGATTGGTACAGAGACAATAACGTTGTTTTTGTACCAAAAACCGCCAACCCCCCAAATTCACCAGAGATTCGTCCACTGGAAAGATTTTAGGCCATAATGAAGGCCAAAAATCGAAAATCGTCTAAGGTGTTTGAAAACGAGTTGAAGAAAGAATGGACCAAAAAGGGCGGCTCCACCATTGCCCAAAATGTAATGAGGGGTCTTAAGGGAAAAGTGCGGGCTTCTACTCTCCCAGATAAAGTGTTCGTTTGATTCAAATTCTTCTTTATTTGTTCTAACCGATGCATATTCTCGTCAATTGGTATCCAGCGGTGGCTAAAAATAGTTTCAGTATTTTCTATATTCATCGCAAATCATAAACCACGGCTCGGAAATTGAACGACGCATTATTCGAATTCATCATCTTACAGCAAGGGTGGTACTAATGGAAATATAAAAAATTGCGACCTTCACGGAAAATTTAAACATTCAGTGCTAATAACTTAACCATTTCTCAGTTGAGGAATCCAATCTAACGCATAAGTGAGGTCAAACGTCGTAGATGACGCTCTTTCAAAATGGTTTTCCGAGCTGTTTGAGTAAAGTAATTGGTGATAAAAAGATAAGAATAAATATCGACGATACTGACCAATACCATACAGTTTGAAACATAGCCAGAAAGTTATTATCAATTTCAGTTTTAGATACTGCAATGTTTAACCTTA
>JASCZW010014004.1:0-24042 GCA_034211315.2 Aedes japonicus | reverse complement strand
CCACTAAACGGTGCTCAAAAACCTTCGTAAATTAACCGAACAAAATGTCAAAAACTCAAGTTTATGGGCAAAACACATTTGGACACTTCTTTGATGATTTGTGATAATTGTCGTTTGCATTTAAATAGAACGGAACAATCCCATGCTGCAATTTCGAGCCTAGTGAGAAACCATCAATTACTAACATTATGGATCCACAACCATCTACATCACGGCAAGTAGACTTGTATGGTCTCGAGGAAACGCCATCGGCAATATCATTAATGTCAGTGCCATCTGATAGCAGTGTGCAAGATTATTCAAGGCGCCATAATATTGAGCTATTTAACAAGGGCGTAGCTGGAATCAACGTTTCGCCAATATCGGCTAAAAAGTTCCTGAACGTAAATTATGCCCGCAAAAAGTTCAAAGATGTTTCAAACGGCATTCGGACACACATATTTGGGGATCAAGCGGAGGAGGATGACCTGGAACAATTGAAAGTGAAAGCAGCCGAATATGACGAAATAATCGCGCAGCTAAAGGACCGGTATGCTGATCCAGAAACTTCGAGGGACGATCAAGTAAGGATACTTTCGGTTTTACCACAATCTTGACAAATCAAAGAGTAATGGCAGAATTTGGAATAACAAACAAGTACATCGTATCACAAGCTAAATTCCTTGCAAAGCACGAAGGTGTTTTAGCTGCCTTTAACGAAAAGCTGGGACACGGTCTGAACCCGGAAATAAAAAACCAAATTTTGCAATTTTACGACAGTGATGAGATTACACGAGCAACCCCTGGTATGAACGACTACGTTTCAGTGAGGAGTGAAGGTAAGAGGGTTCATATTCAAAAGCGCCTTTTAGTTTGTTCATTAAGAGAAGCTTTCATTAAATTTCAAGAGATGCATCAAAATGCTGTTGGGTTTAGCTCTTTTGCAGCACTAAGACCAAAGCATTGCAAATTACTTGGAAGTGTTGAAACATGATACGATTGCGGTGCAGGTGTTTATTTCAAAACTAATAAGCTTTTTGCAAACAAAAATTAAAGTAAAGAAAGCTACGTTTATGTCTGACGGGGCAGCATCCCAATATAAAAATAGGAAGAACTTTGCAAGCCTTTGTAAGTTTAAAAAGAAATACAATATTGATGCTGAATGGCATTTTTTCGCAACATCCCACGGTAAGGGACCTTGCGATGCAATTGGTGGTACATTAAAACGAATGGCAAGATATGCAAGCCTTGCTGTACAACATGAACACCCTATAAAAAGTGCATTAGAGTTATTCGAATGGGCGAACCATGAAGAGTATGAACAGGGGGTAGCAGAATGGAATGAAATTTACCGACAGACTAAAACGATTGCAGGTACACAAAAGTACCACTCATTCGTTCCAATTTCAGAAAACGAAGTTTTTGTAAAACTGTTTTCGAATGACGAAGAAGGCAGGATTCATAATATATATAAAAGCAATCAATAGTTTATAGAATGTTTATGTAATATTATCAATGACCGAGACTAATAAATGGTATATATAAATATAAATCCAACCATAATTCATTATTTTTGTCTTATAACTTTAAGTGAAGCTTTTTCAATCGACGAGCTGTTAAGAGTAAGTAAGAGGCACATACATGTGTTTTAAAAAGGCTAAAAACACAAGAGAAACAATCGTTAGCTATTGTTGTTTTAATATCACGAGTAATTTATGAAAAGGGCGTATTTTTTGAGGTTTTGAAATTTTATTGAAAGAAAATCAGAAATATCTTGAAAACGGTTGCGTTTACGTGGTTTATCATTATAATCATTATTGTTTGTAATGATCTCGAAAACCATATTGTAACATCAAAATTTATTTATAAGAATGAATAACCAAAATTTGAAATATACACCAAAGTTCGCTATTTGAAAAACTTTTTTATTATAAGAGCGTCCATCCTAGAGTTTTTTTCAAAACGTGTCTTTTTCCTCAAATTTCCATACAACAAATTAAAAAAATATTAAAAATATGTTTTTTTTAGATATTTTATTTTTAGTAATTATTTTCGATTTTTCTTGATGAAAAAAAAAATTTTTTTTCTGTGTGTATTTTTTTAAGAAAGGCTTTTTAGTTCCCTACAATTCTCTTATATAAAGTTTTTCTCTAAATGTAATGGTTTTTGAACTACGATTTTTCAAGTAAAATGTTGGAAAAAACACATACGCCCATCTCAAAAGTTACTCTTGAACCCAAATTATCTTAACACCAGTGGAATTTTTTTTTTTCCAACGTACCGAACTCATGTGCCAAGTTTCATCCAAATCAATGATGATCGGGTATGATTTTTGGGATTTCCGGCACATTCTGGATGGAATCCCTCATTGGTGTTCGCTTATTTACTCGGGTTATTATTATGAAGTACGATTCAACGAGCCGTAAGCAGTAGCAGTTAGATGTGATGTTAGCTAATGATTTCATATATAACGTAAAGCAGAGCCATCATCATCTATTATGCATGTGGCTCATACAACGGAGACGAGAAAAGTAGTGAGTTAACTGTGGAATAAATAACTTGCCTTTCTTAATTGTTGCTGGGATACCGAACGTTATGCAGTGGCAGTCGTGATTATTCCTGTTGGAACATTTTCCTGAACTCAATTATGTATAAATATGGCATATTTATACTTTGCGATCACATTTCCACCCACGACCCATTCCACCGAAATGCCCTCCGATCCCGATTGTATCCTAGTGATTACGACGGTGACGTTGATGGTTACGAATAAATGAAAATAGCCTTTTTTTTGTACCACGTAATAAAGGATGCTGCAACGGTTGCTTGGATGGAAATGACGAAACTCCCTGCTAACTAGCGTGGTAACATATTCTCGGTAATTAGAAAACGAAATGGTTATTAGGGCTCGTGATTATAGTTCGCAAGTGGTTCAGAACAAAACAGGGGGCGCCAGGATGGTGTCCGAAGATTGGCCACGGTTCCAGTTTTTCCCGAATTTTCTGTAGAACCGTTTTGTAGTCATAATGTTTTCAAAATTCCAAATTAAAGATCATAGTTTCAAGCAGTTAGCAGAAGTCTGAGGATTGGCCACTTCAACGAATGTTCCTGATCTTCAAGAAGTCAAATATGGATTTTTAATTTTTGTGTATACACTATGGTCTATTTTTACACAGTTTGTTTTCGGCGATAACTCCCGAACGGAACAACTTATCGACCTGATTCAAATCACATTTTACGTTTTGGACAAAAAGTAATCATACAGCAGTTTTTCAAAAAATTCACAACTTTTGGCGTAAATACTCAAAATTTTGAAAACTGTATTTTGACCATTGCAAGGAAAAGTAACACATGCAAACAAAATCGAAGCAATTTAAAATGTTTATGCATGTGAATTTATTAACTCTATTTAGTCTTTTTAACACGGTTTCATAGTTAAGGGGGAGCGGATTTCACGTGTAAAAAAGCTTTTGTAAATATAATTATGTTATTTGAAAATGGTATCCCAAAAAATAGGTTCACAAAATCACTAAGCAGAACTGAGGAAATCAGCAGGAAGCATGTTTTCAAATACAATGAAATGTTGGAACTAACGCGTCTGCAGCTCAAAGAAGTTTTACAAACTTGTGGCTCCGTGTAAAAAAAAGACCTTTGTGTAATTATTTTATTTGAAAATGGTATCCCAAAACCAAGTTCACAAAAGCACTTGAAAAACAGCAGAAGTCATTTTTTTCAAACACAATGAAATGTTGAGCTAACGTCCACTAGCTCAAAGCTCAAGATTTTATGAAGCAAAATTCCATCGAATCTAGGAATTTTGTGAGATCATTCCTATTTTTTTTTTTTGTGAAGGTTTACTGGCGGGACTCTGAATAGAGTAGAAATCTCTACGCCAGGCATTTGATGATATCGTTGCGTATTTCGTTTCGAATCATTTTGCCAGCCGTTCACGGAACATGTAGTCCAAGAAGACGCTGTTGCAAATTACTTGGAAGGAGTCACGTTTGAGAAATTTGAGTCTTTTTGTTTTTTTCAATTGTCTTTTGGATATTTTGTTAGTCAGTGTTACGGTTGCAAGTTTAATACAGCGCACAGTGGGCAAGAACTGATGAAAACTAAGGAAAAATCTGTAACTTTTGTCGCTTTTAAGCGCGACCTGTAAACAAGGCCATTTACGCTTGGAAATTGCCTGGAGAATCGAATGGAACTGGTTTCAATCACCGCACGGATATGGTTGAGGAGTTATAGAGCTTATTTTATCCCATTTCCCTTATATTTTTGAATAATTTATAGATATCTTTGCACGGAGAGGCTCAATGTCAACAAAATAGTGCTAAACCCATTTGAAATTTCCTGGAAAATCGTATACATGCTGTTTCAACTACCCCGCACGGCTCTGTGAACGAAGATATGGCTGATTTTACCCACTTCCCTCGTATTTCTGAGTAGTTTACAGATATCTTTGCTCAGAGTGGCTCAAGATCAGCCATATAGGGCTAGTCCTATGTAAAATATCTTGGAAATGGAATAGAAGTTGTTATAGGTTGTAATGTGCATTTAGAAACTCTAATTTTGCTATCCGTAAACTATTCAAGTTGGGTAAAATCAGTTATATTTTTGTTCATCGAGACGTGCGGTAGATGAAACAACTTCTATTCGATTCTTCAGGAAATTTTACATAGGACTAGTCTTATTTGATTGATCTTGAGCCACTCCAAGCAAAGATATCTATAAACTATTCAGGAATACAAGGGGAAGTGGGGTTAAATCAGCAATATCTTCGTTCACTACTCTGAATAAAGTAGAAACCTTTACGCCAGGCCTTTCATGATATCGTTGCATAAATCCTTTCGAATCATTTTACCAGCCGTACATGGAACATTTCGTCCAAGAAGACGCTGTTGCAAATGACTCGTAAGGAGCCACGCTTGAGAAATTTGAGTCCTTTCGTCTGTTTTTTCAATTGTCTTTTTGTTATTTTATTAGTGAGTGTTAAGGTTGCAAGTTTAATACGGTGTTTCGTAATTTCTTCAGTCTTTTGTTATTCAGTCCGTTAAGTGTGTCATTTATGTGCTATGAGAGTCTTATAAAGCAGTTTTCTCGAACCAAAAAAAAGAAGCTATGGTATTGCTCCATTTGCGTTAGAATGATATAACTCTACTCATTTTGAAGCATTTCACCAGCCTTCCATGGATCATGTCGATCATAAAGCCCGATTCAAAGTAAATTTGGACGCATTCAAGTGATCATATATCAATGATTAAACAACATACACGGTTGATCAAAACGTCAAACAAAATGGTATTTATTCAGCTTTCAAACGATATATAACAAGTTATTATAATTCACCGTTTCGAACGAACTGTCACACATTATATGTGATCGATGCCATCATGATCGGTGAACTTATTCCACTTTGAACGCAATATTTTTTGACCGGTCAGAACTCAGGGCAATTCGGAGGATTAATCTCTTTGGCGACGAAATTAACATAGTTTCTTTCAGTCATGTTTATGTCCACTGTTTTGTATGGTGTCGTTTCGTCTTTTTGTTATTTAATTTTTCAGAGTGTTTTTTTTCAGTCTTTCTGAGTAGTTTCCTCGAATCAAAAATAAGTTGTCATTATGTCGTCGAGATATTAGAATTCTACCAATTTTAGTCATGTCTGATGGTAAGTTTCAGTAGTCCCGACAGCATAATTTTTATGGTTTACTATTGAGACTCGTGAGAGAGAAGTTTCCTTTAAAAGAGTTTGAGAGGTCGTTGCGTCTCTTTATGTTATCTATTTAGTAAGCCAGTGTTACGTTCCAGAGGGCATTTCCCAAGCAACACACAAGGTTTAAGGAGTGTATCGAAAATAAGCTATCCACAAACTTTCTTTCAAATTATGTTGAAAACCAATATTTTATTCATACACAAAAATGATCCTTTATTGTACGACGTTAAACTAGAACACAATGAAGACCGGATGAAATTTAAGTTATTCCTTCACGAATTTTCGAACTTTGGATCGAATGCTCTTCATCAAGTTCCGGACAAGTGTTGCATTGCATTTTTTGGACGCTTGAGCCCAAATTTTTTTGAACTCCTGAATGTTCCCAGCTGCCTTACCAGTCTTCTTGAAGATCCTCTTCACGATTGCCCAGTAATGTTCGATGGGTCGAAGATGAGGGCAATTTGGTGGATTGATATTTTTCTCAACGTAATCTATACCGTTTTCCGCAGGCCACTTGAGAGTGGTTTTGGCATAGTGAGCCGACGCTAAATCCGGCCAAAACAGTGGAGGTGTACTATGCTTCTTATATAAAGGCAACAATCTCTTCTGGAGACACTCAGATCGATAGATTTCCGCATTTATAGTTCCGGTAGTGTAAAAAATGGTTGACTTCAAACCACAGGAACATATTGCTTGCCATACCAGTACCTTTCGACCGAATTTCTCCACTTGAATCGACCTGTCCACATCGCTCACATCCTCCCCAACGACGGCAGTAAAGTATTGTGGACCTGGAAGGGTTTTTGAGTCGTTCTTAAGACTGTACAAATCTCGCGTAGCATTCGAAATTAGCCCATCCTGGGTAATCGGTTCTCTTTGTCGCTTTATTTTCTGCAAATAACGCGACTGCTAAAGTATTTTCAATGAAACCAATTTCAGGTATACTAGGAATAAGAGCGAATAAGATTTCTTCCCTGACTTCCCCTCTTTTTGAAGAAGTAAGATTGACTGCTTTTTTATCACCTAACGACGAAAGTTTCCAAAGCCATCTAGCATTATAAGGTGAAAAACTGCAATCAAATTTGCCTTTTGTTACCTTATTTCAAAAGAAGGGAAGTTGATTGAGAGTATTCGACGAAGTCTGATTCGCCCTTATTACTACTCTATCACGAACTGTGGAACGTGCGAACTTACAACATCTTTTATGGAGGTAAGCTGCATGCTGCATTCTTCCTTTGCTGGACCTCGAAATATGCAGACCATTCTCATCTTATTATACAGCATCAGAGGCTCGTTCTGATTATAAAGTTGGACACTGTTCAGTCCGCAATGCGACCTGAAGAAAGAAGAGGAGAAAAAGCAATAGCCAATCACAGCGCAGCAGTCGTCACCACTCAGCTATAAAACTGCACACTGCTGTGCCGTGAGCAATCTCATTCCAGTTTGAACAAGCGACACGTTCGGTCGTGTTTTTCGCTCACTCGCAGTAAAAGTTTTTTCCCCCGTTTTTCCCCTCGTCCGCTTTCTCGCGATTGCGTGTTCGGTTCGCGATCTATCGCCTGCGCTTGCTCATCTTCTGGTGGTGGCAAAGCAGAAAAAGTGTTTCAAAGTTTGGAAAAATTCCCGCTCGACCTATTGCCGTGGCAATGGGTCGTAAAAATCGACCAACGGCGACATCTCGCTCCCGAAACATTACCGCAACCGGGCAGCTCCAAGCGACTGCGCCACGATGACACCGATCCAGTGGATCGTAACGCTCGTCTCCTAGCGAGCAACCACCTCGCAGTGCTTCCAGTCCAGGAGGTGCCGAAGAAGGTGAAGGTTCCCCGCTCTTCACCACATCAAAGGACATTGCTGCACTCAGAACCGAGCTTGCAGCTATCCAAATTCATCCGCTGTACAAGCTGTGCAGGAATGGCACCAAAATTATGTGCTCGACGGAGGCTGACTACCGTGCTGTCGGCGCTCACCTAGTCGCAAAGAAACACGAGTTCTACACTCACGATGCGCCCGGAAGCAAGCCAATGAAAGTGATTCTGCGTGGCCTTCCAGAACTCACACCGGAGTCAATTTTTACAGAGCTACAAGCGGCGGCACTAAAGCCTCAGAAGGTGTTCCCCATCAGGCGCCAACAACACGGTAACTACCGGGACCAACTCTATCTGGTGCACCTTGTGAAGGGATCCATCACGATGGCGGAACTGATAAAAACACGGGCCCTTTTCGACGTCATCGTCGAGTGGGACCGGTATCGTCCGAGACAGCGCGACGTGACGCAATGTGGCAACTGCCTTGCGTTCGGCCATGGAACTCGTAACAGCCACATGAAACCGCGATGTGGCAAATGTGCTGGAGCCCACAGCACCAACGATTGTGCCCCGATGGAAGAAGGTGCCCTACCGAAGTGCGCAAATTGTGGCGCAAACCATGAAAGCAGCAATCGGACCTGCCCAAAACGTGCTGAATTCTTGGCGATCCGCAAGAAGTCATCCACCAAATCCCGGCCTGCTCAACGCCGTCCGCCACCTCCGATAAACGAGGAGAACTTCCCGTCACTTCGGTATCAGGTGCCAAACCTACCACCGATCCCATTAAATCATCGCCAAGCAAACCGCCCGTCAGCTTCCCTCCATCATCGTTTCGCGGCAGCCGCCGCCGCTCCCAACCCGACTCCTCCTCCAGGTTGGGGCAATCCAAGTTGCAGTGCTTCAACGCAACCACCCGTCGATGGACAGCTCTACGACTCGGAGCAAATGGTGGAGTTCGTGCAAGAGCTCTATCGCCAACTACGTTCCTGCCGCTCCAAGGAGGAACAGCTTAAAGCCGCCACGTCCGTGACGATGAAATTTATTTTCAAACATGGACCGTAAACGCACCATCAGCATCCTCAACTGGAATGCTTGTTCCATCCGGAACAAAACTCTTGAGCTCGGTGACTTCCTTAACAGGAAGGCCATCGACATCGCCATCGTCACCGAGACACACCTAAAACCGGAAATCAGCATCGTCATCCCAGGATACCGGATTGTGCGACTTGATCGTAGCGGCTCTAGTGGAGGAGGAGTCGCGATTGCCCTGCACTACAACATCAACTGCCATCTGCTTTCGAGTTTTCAGCTGCATTCCATCGAAGCCATCGGAGTCGAGGTCGAAACTCCTGTCGGCCCAATCACCATCATCGCGGCCTATTGTCCCAAGCAAGCCAGTACCAACAACGGAACAACAACGGCCCTGCGAAATGACATCCGTAAGCTTACTCGGAGGCAGGGGCAGTTCATCATCGCCGGCGACCTTAATGCGAAACACGAAGCCTGGGGGAACACTCGGCGGAATCGGAACGGAATTATTCTACAGGAAGACCTGGAAGAGGGACATTACACCGTCCTGGGCCCGGATACTCCCACCCGGTTGAGCCGATCCGGGGTCCATTCGACAATCGACATCTTCCTCACCAACATGGGGAACAACATCGCCCAGCCGATCGTACACCAGGAGCTCAGCTCGGACCACTATCCGGTGGTGGCCGAAGTCGGGTCCTCGGTCAACCGGCATCGAATCACCAGACGGAACTACCATCGCGCCAGTTGGGAGAGGTTTCGACAACACGTTGACGACAACATCGATTTCGACATGCACCTTGATTCCGTTGATGACATCGAGCGGCAGCTGCAGAGCATCGAGCAAGCGATCTCCCAGGCCCGGGAGCAACACGTACCGGAGATTGATCAGGTGAGTGACTCTGTACCCATTGATAGACCCACTAAAGAACTTATTCAATTGCGCAACGCCATTCGAAGGCAATACCAGCGAACTGGTTTGCCAACGCTTAAACGTCACTGTAATCGAGCGACCAAAATTATTAAGGCCAGAATGGTGGACCTTAAAAATAACAATTTTGCCGACAAGATCCGCTCTCTCCCAGATTGTGCTAAGCCGTTCTGGAAGTTGACAAAAATTTTAAAAACTAAGCCAAGGCCCATTCCACCGTTGATCCCATTAGACAGCAATAGCTCTAAGGATCGGTTGATAACTCCCGCAGAGAAGGCTGCTGAGATAAGTCAACACTTCGTCAGCTCCCATAATCTGGGACAAAACATCGTCAGTCCACATGAAGCTGCCGTTAGCGCGCTTATTACTAACATCCATCTAAGCCCCAACGACTTCACAGAGGAGTTGGAGATCTCAGCTGACGAATTGTTGGCTTATATCAAATGCTCAAAGAACATGAAGGCCCCAGGTTTCGATAACATCCTGAACTTGGAGCTCAAGCAACTGAGCCCCAGTTCTATAACCATCTGGCGATGGTTTTCAATCATTGCCTCCGACTTGGCTACTTCCCTCGTGTTGGAAGTCAGCCAAAGTCATACCCATCCAGAAACCTGGGAAAGATCCTTCATGTTCCAAGAGCTATAGGCCCATCAGCCTTCTCTCAGGATTATCCAAGCTATTTGAGAAAGCGATCCACCGTCGGCTTCTTTCATCTGCCGACGAGCTGAACATCTTGCTTGACGAACAATTTGGCTTCCGACGTGGTCGGTCGAATATCCACCAACTTAATCGAGTCAGTAACATCCTCAGACGGAACAAGTCTGTTTCGAAATCATCTGTCATGGCACTTCTCGATATCGAGAAGGCCTTTGATAACGTATGGCATGATGGCCTGGTGTACAAGCTGCATCGATACAATCTTCCCATCTATCTGGTGAAGATAATTAAAAACTATCTGATGGACAGGACATTCCGTGTTTCGTTGCATGGTGCAGTTTCCGGTAGTCAGGAGATCTCTGCCGGTGTTCCGCAGGGAAGTATATTAGGTCCACTTCTGTTCAATCTATTCACCTCGGATATACCCCGCTCCCTGAAAATGGATCTCTGTCGTTGTTCGCCGATGATACCGCAGTCGTCCACAATGGTAGGGTAATAAGAGCGCTTGCCGCGAAACTGCAGCGAAGCCTGAATGTTCTGTCAGAATACTTCACTGAATGGAAGATTTGTATCAATGCGGCGAAGACCCAGGTCATCCTATTTCCACACTCCAACTCTCCTAGACTTGTTCCGCCTGAGGATTGTAAAATAAACCTAAACAACACAACGGTGGAATGGGCTAAATCAGCTGTCTATCTTGAGCAGTTACCATAGACAGCAAGCTTATTTTCAGGGAACAGGTTGACAAAACTGTCACAAAGTGTAACGTTCTGTTGAAGCTACTGTACCCATTGATCAACAGAAGGTCTACATTATCCCTGAAAAACAAGCTTGCTGTCTACAAGCAAATCATACTTCCAGTCATTGAGTACGGCATGCCAATCTGGGAGAGTTGCGCAAAAACACATCACCTGAAACTTCAGCGTGTTCAAAATAAGTTCCTCAGGATGATCCTGAACACCCCTCCGAGGACAAGAACATCTGAGGTCCACCGTCTGGCCGAAATAAAAATGCTCGACGATCGCTTTAGTGAGTCTATCAATCGGTACAGGGCACGCTGCTTGACATCGGATCACCAGATCATCCGGAATCTGGTTCCCCACCCCTAGGATTTTCAAATTGTAGTTTTAGTTGTAGATTAGGTAGGTTATCAAATTTTAAAACTATCAATGCCCCAAGGGCTGAACTGAAAATTGAATGTAAAACACATAGCACACTAAACACACCAAACACAGAAAATTTAAAATTAAACAAAGCTGAAGAGCCCAATGGGCTGAAACACTTAAAATGTTAAAATTAGTATGTAAGACAAATGAATTGGAAATATAAAACATGTTAAGTAAAAAGCCGTGAGCAATCAGTCTGACGCAAGCCGTTTTGGAGGCAACACCACCCGAAGAGAAGCAGCCCGAAGAAGAAAGCCAGCATCACCATCAGTAGCAGTTAGCTCGTCGGCATCGAGACCGAAGCGAGCATCGCGCAGTAGTCGCCGGTCGGTGTGCGACCATCGTAGCAGCAGTCAGCAGTGAGAAGCGCTGGCACAGTGGTAGCAGCAAAGCTACGAAGAAGGAAAAATAGTTTTAAAGAGAAATAAAATGAAGATTTAAAGTGTATCCACCTCTATGTTTTGCTCCAACGCTCGCTCCCATTCCGCTTTCCACAAAATCGGCTCTTTTCAGAGCCTTCATAGAGTTGAGAATTTCCTACGCAAAAGAGTTGATATCCCGGCCGCTCACGGCCACCACCATCCACCAGCCTTGCGAGGCATTCCAGAAGGGAGCACAATGCTCCACAGGCAGCCTGTCAACCGACCTGCCTCCACCGAGAAGACAACCACCGGCGTTATCCCTCCACGGCCCAATCCCAATGGGGGAGCGGGCAACCACATACCAAACGACAAGATACAGTCCACTCGTATCCAACAGACACAATTGTTGAAAATGATGAAATTGAGAATAAGGATTTGCCAAATGATTTACTGAAATATTCATCTTTCTGAAACTAATCATTCTCAGACCAAGAAAAATCCTCCTAATTAATTTGAATCCATCGGAATAACCTTGCGGGTATTATTTTGTTTATTATTGGCAGACAAACCACTCAAGCAGCTCGGCCGATCAGCTAAACTCGTTTTACACCGAGCACCATCAAACACAACTCGCAAAGATGCGAGTCAAACACAGATAGAATCCACCACCGTCATCGTTGACGTCATATCGATCGTTTTCTCTGAAAATCACCGCCCGGTATCAAATACAAACCGATCACCATCATCACCACCACCAACTCAGACCCCGGGCAGTTTGGGTTAATGTGGCAAAACACGCAGACAGTCTGAGTCTGCGAGTGAGGGGCGGGCGGCATTAATGTGCTAAATGACAAGATCACGCGTCCACCTGATTCCGAGGCCGTAGCAAAAGAGCCGGTTCTCGAATCGTCATTGTTTTCGTCTCATCTCGTCATTATGTAGGTTGTGGGTTGGACGCTGGTTGGTGGTATCAGTGGGTGAAGCGCACATAGCAACGCGACGAGTGATCGGCAGATCCGATCGTGACCGTGTCCTCGAAGTTTGGTTACCTTTAAACGAATCCAGATAACAGCTGTTGCTGTTTGCTGAAAATATGTATACAATTATTCGATATTGGTACGCACCCATGAACTGCGGCCCTATTCAATGGCGTTTCGTTCGCATGTTCAACTTGTTCATTGAGAAGGTAGACATTTGTTTCATAACACTTTTAAACTCATCTTAAACATTCGCTAAAGATAGACTACGGGACGGAAACGTTAACTTTTAGTAACTGTTCTTGGCTTAAGTCAGTGTTTCACTAGATTAAATTTGATTAGAAAACCAACTAAGAAAACCAATTATATATGACTTGAAATGAGCTTGATAATATTTAATAACAGGAATGATCTCACGAAATTCCCTGTTCTCGGATCTGGTCACGATGGGTGAGCTTACGCCATTAGGAATGGGATGGCAACCATAGACATATTCTGACGTGGTGGTATCACATGATAACTATTTTTATTTAATGTCGTGTCACATATCTGGCATTGATGCACTGATTTTGAAGATGTGATCCAACGGACATCCTGTCTGGGAGCCTTGAATGCTGGTGCAGTCTGGTGAGGCGCTTTGCTCAGTGATATTGATGTGTGATTTCCTCTTGGTTGCAACACCTTTCTTATGCGTTCCCTGACATGATAAGCCGTAGCCACGCTTAAAAATAAATCTAGGTAGATAGGTAGGGAAGCGGAACCTATCTTGAGCTCAATAAGCAGACCTCCAGTGGAAATAGGTGAATATGCACTGAATACTCAACACTGAGTACACAACTTATTCACAATTTATTCGTTCACTTACCGTTAATCGTTTGGCAACACACAAAACATTCGATTCTGATAATTTTTCTTACAATTTAATACGGAAAAGTTGCCACTGCTATGTACCTATATTAATAATATCACAAAAACATTATTCTGTGTACATATGTTAACCGTAATTGATTTCAATCAAGAAAAAATACAAACTAAGTTAACGCTCTTCACTACTACACCCAAAGATGAAGTAGATTATTTGACAGCCCTTCACGTGTGTTGGGTAGCATGCATATAACCAGGACAAAATGAAAGGGTTTGTTTGTTATTCTTCCATGAGAATATTGACAACAAGACTCACCATAACGTTGGGCATATAATGCTCTATGAATGATTGAACACACACACTAGCGTTGATGTGTATGCTATACAGTATGTGAGCAGCGCCGCCAAATTCAACAGAGATAGAAAAATATTATTAAATGTGAAATTTTATTTTTTGGTATATATTGAAAAAAGCTACAATTAGAAGTATGTTATTATTTATTTTAGCTATGGAAAAATAAAATAGTTCAACTTTTGGCGATTTGTAGCACTCCTACAAAAAAGGTGATATTGAAGTACTGCCAAACCCATTTCATTCGAATAAGAGTCATTAATGCCATAGTTTTCTAGTATTTTATCTACGTATTCGTAGATTCTCGTGTGGATAGTGTTGTAAGTGGAGTGTGATTTTTATGGTTTGTGCAATTACGCAACGAAAATGTGTGAGGATATGGTGCAATTAAAGAAAAACCTTGGAGTCTGGCCCGAGTATATTCCCTTGTACGGTTAGATCAATACGACGAATTTTTATTGCAAAGGTAAGAAATTGTGTTGAAAATCTGACTGCTCATTATTTTTACGAAATTTAAGTTTCCGCGTTGCTCCGTTTTTGTAGCTTTTAATTATAATCAAGACCTAATTTTATTTGCCAGGCTTACAAATTCTTGGTTGCTGCGTCCATTTAATGGAGAAATTAAACATCTTTTTAAGTTTGAAGTTGGATAACTGCAGAATGTGATAAATATATGTACTAAGGTGAGCATAGGTTCCGCTTCCCTGTATGACAAAAAATCCAGATGGATTTTGAAATTCGACTTTTACCTGCATATTTCCCGATGACTTTGGATTCTCGCATTTCCCGATATTCGCGAGTCTATGGCCACTCTGAATTCGAAATAGAGTTGAAATAATTGAACCCCGAATCAGACTTCATCAAATACTCTCAATCATCTTCCCCTCTTTTAAAATAAGGTGACAAGAAGCAAATTTGATTGCAGTTTTTCAAATTATTATGCTAGATAGCTTAAGAAACCTGCTTCCTGCGGTGAAAAAAGGAGTCAAACTTACTTCTTTTAAAGGAGGGGAAGTCAGGAAAGAAATTTTATTCACTCATATTCCTAGTATATCTAGAATTTATTTGATTGAAAATACTTTAGCAGAAGCGTTATTCGCAGAAATTAAATCGACGAAGAGAGCGAAATTTGTAGAGTTTTAATAACGAAATTGGAGGATGTTGCGTCAACTCGTTCAGGAGCTGGCATTACTATCTCAGATGCGAATGGAACAGTGCGTCATTGTGACGAAATTTATTTTTAGAAAGTACATCCAGGCTAGCACTTGAAAAGCGCTGTAATGTTTTTCTCTTTTTTTCCAATCAAAACAATTGATTTTCATTTTCTCAACTTTTTTTTTTCATTTTGATTGATTTTTATTCTTTTTTTGTTTTGTTAATGATTTGTTTAAACTAGAACTTTCAGGTATATGCTAATCTCTCATTCTGTTACATTCAAGCGAGAACTAAAATTAACGTTAATCATTAATTAAACATGTGCTTTATGTTTATCTTTTATATAAGTTTAAAAAAAGCACACGTATAATTTAAAAACAAAACAACATTCGGAAACTTCAAGCTTCTTTTTTCGTGTACGGTAGAAACTATTGCCCTAGATCAGTACTTTATTATTCCGGATAGATTTTATTAGTTCATTTTCCGTCGGCCTATTTCCTCACAGCGTGGGGACAACCACCGACACCAGGCAGACGACTCCACCACCTGGACCCATTATATAGCACTCATCAACGAATGAGCCGGAACCACCAGCACTACTTCCCTTCCTAAGGATGACGTGACCAGAAAAACCACCGACCTCGACTGGGATTGAACCCAGAACCACTGGCGTGCCAAGTCTTAGTTCTATATAGGCTAGTCGCTCCACGAAGCCGGTGAAACACTCCTCGTATTTTCTCATGGAAATACAGGAGCTTCTAAGTGCTTCATCTTCGCGTTATTTTACGATCAACTTTGTATCCGATTCTGGGCAATGAAAGAGCGGACTCACTTGCACAGAAGGTCACTATAGAATGCGATATTTATGATCGACAAATCGCATTCAATGATTTTTTTTCCTATTTTCCATCAACCGTCACTCGTCAGCTGGCAGTATAAATGGAATAAAGGAAATTAGGGGCGATGGCAACATTCAATCATCCCACAGTTGTCGAAGTAATCTTGGTTTTGGGGGATGGATGTTTGTCGAGTGTGTGATGTCTCGCCTCATTTCCAATCATTATTCTTTAAACGCTCATTTATACCGTTGGGCTGAGCGAAAGCAATCTCTTTGAATGTGGACAAGGTTACCAGGACGCAGATCACATTACTTGGTCATGTTCTGAGCATCTTGGAGTCATATCTGAGCTTTATGATTCCCTTCGAACTCGAGGTAGACAACCAAATGTACCGGTTCGAGATATATTGGCTCAACGTGATCTGAAGTTTATGAAACTTACGTGTTCGTGATTGGCCTTGGATTGTAGTTTGTTTAACCTGTATGTTTGCTCTTAGTTTTTTCTATCTTTTTGTGTTTTTTTTCTGTCCCAAAATTGTTCATTTCAAAAGTAAATCGAAAGTCATAAAGTTATGAGTGATGATTAGATGATTTAGAATTTAAAATTAATGTGTTATGTAAACCATACTTCGAATTCCCATCCGTTAAATTGTTATTCCTATTACCCTAGGTTTCATGATTCATCGATTCTGTCCCCCTACACAGTTTGACATGTAATTTTCTGCGTTATCTAATGCATATAAAAGGAACGCTAGATTTCGCAGAAATAAATGGGATATTCTATGTAAATTTAAGCCAAATGACGCCTGGATCTAGTCTGTTGTATGAAAGATTGTAAACATAGTTGTATGGCGCATAAAATATTGCAAACAATTTCGTGGTTTACACTTCCTTTGGCTTGACTTAAACGATGGGACGCGCTCGTTCAAATTCCTTACTTTTTTCTGTGTAACTATAGTTCTCAGATAACTGATGTAGGGTAGGGAACGGCTTAAGCATCCCAAGACCCTATTCCAAGCACGGGGTGAACTTTAACCTACAACGCTCATTTTTTTGCAGTATGGTGCTTCACTACATGGAGCACCATACTGCAAAAAATGAGCGTTGTAGGTTAACGTTTACCCCGTGCTTGGAATAGGGTCTTGGGGTGCTTAAGCCGTTCCCTATCCTATATAAACATGAAGGCTTGGCTGTGTAACGTTAGTTCTATTATGTTTCTTCAGAGAATGAATTAAAAAAAGGAAATATTTCCTAATCAAATTGTACGGGAGATTATTTCTTCTTTTAACCATGACCAGTTCTTCCTAATTTCAATACTCTAAGATTAACTTATTGTTCGTAAGATGAATTTATTGTTCGTTGAATTGTTCGTCCTCTCTCTCATAACACTGGTAACCAGGTCTTGTTTACCACATTTCCCAAACTTTAATACTACCAGTTTGGCCACCGCCCCCTCGCAAACTGTATTAGTTACAGCTTGAACAATCCCCCCATCCGCCCCTTGAATCGCTTGGACAACCCGACCGCTAACCCATTCGTTTCATGTGCCTTCGCCAACCTCCAATACAAACTGTCCCTCTGGTCGCTTGGCCAACGTCATGGGGTTCTCGGTAGTCCGTCTTCACCAGAACTTTCTATCTTTCTATCTCTCTCTATCTCTCTATCTCTTTCTTTCTCTCTATCTCTATTTCTCTATCTCTATCTCTCTATCTCCATCTCCATCTCTCTTTCTCTCCATCTCCATCTTTATCTCTTCTTCTCTCTATCTCTATCTCCATTTCTCTCTATCTATATCTATATCTCTATCTCTATCTCTCTATCTCTCTTTCTCTGTATCTCCATCTCTATCTCTCTTTCGATTGAGTAGGCTGCGCTGTTGATCCAAGTGGTTGCAAACCAGTTCGCGCGTGTGGTATTTGCATTTTTTTGTTAGTTTTCACCCGTAACACCCTACAATTTTGTCGTAAAGTGTTCCTCGGAGTGTGGTGCCAGTGTTGAGCATCGAAAATCTCACTCAAATGTGGGCCCAGGTAGTGAAAATGAAAAAAAAATTCCTCCATCGAATAAAATTTTCTTCACCCGTTCCCGTCGTCATGGTTGTCATGTCAGCAGAATCAACAACGCAAGAAGAGCTAGTGTCGTTGTAGTGGTAGTGTATTGAACGTTACTTGTGTTGCTAGCTTGTGGTTGTATCGGAGTCAATTTGGATGGAAAGTTTTGTTAGCTTTGAACTTGATGGTTTTAAAACGAAGAGTCTCTATGGAAAAAAAAAATACGACACAAAGAGATAAATTGTGCTGATCGCAGTGAAAAAGATTTTGTCAGACATATTTTCCATATGTATGTGTTATTATTTAAAAAGAAATAAGGTTCTACCTAATATGAAAAAACCTATGCCTTGTGATTTGCTCACATTTCTACAATTGGATACCGGATCAAACATTCAGCTAAGTATAGTGTTTTAAATATTATTGCTCCATTCAAACATACATTAGTACAAAGAAATCTTGGCAAACATGAATGGATCATGGAAGCGGAGGCGCTGTTTACGCGGAGAAAGCCAGACGTGCGGCGTTTGCGTGTTTTTCTGTCTGTCTCTTTCTCTTCTACTACTCTGGGTTTTTTGCTTTCGTTTTTTGCTGTTCGATCTGTATGTATTCTCGTTGCAGTTCGGAACCGGAAAGAGTCACTCACGCAGATCTATGTAACTGATTTTCCATATGGTGGCAGGGTGTTGCATCTGGAGGGCTGTGTAGCACATCAGATGCACTGCACAGCGCGCTTGATGCGCCACAGTGCAAACGTACGAAACAAGAGTGGAATCGACTGGCGCTAGTGGGGTCTTCCGAGCATTTTGAAGTTTTGCCCACGCAAACCTGTGCACGCACCGTTCGCTGTCTGAAACAAATTTTAGTACTTTCATGTTCATCTAGGCGTAATTGATGGATATATTCGTTTACGTTTCCTCTGCTTGGTAATATTTTTCATTTTCAGCTGCGCATTTCTGCATTTTTGTGGGTTTTGACTCCCCTAGCCCGGTGTGTGCGTTATTCATGGTTGTTTGCCGAGTTCACGTTTGCTAATGGCTACTCTCATTTTTTATCATTTTCATTGTTTGCCCTTGTAGGAAGTGCATATGTTTGTTGGGGTTTGATTGATTTCTATTTTAATAATAAGATCTTTTATTATCATATATTTTATATTTTTATATTTTTATGGTGCAATTGTCATGTCAACTCTAATACTTTTTTTTAAATATGTTCCCTATTATTTCCCATCTTATTACAAATATTAAATAGTCTTCTGATCACATGAAGCCTTGTTTCTATTAATATTATTTTCAGGAAATCCCGGATGCTTGTGCACTACGTATCATCTGTGTTCGTTGTTCAACAGGGATAACCCTCTCCCTTATAACATTTCATTACATGTGTCACATATGAGAGATCGAGGAGTTCTCCTCATCTCTCCTTCTGAACTTTAACTACTATTCCATGAATTAAATCCATTCCGTCTCTAAGTAGTATAGGATTGTGTCTGGATGTTTTTGTTGAGAGATGTTGTGATTGGATATTTCACTTGTTTCGGAGGTCGTCAGGCCGGACACTTACATTGCTCAAGTTGCAATTTTTTGGATGTGGCTGTAGGCGCCATAGGGAGGAATTTTCGGAACACGTCTTGTGGAGTGGCCTGTTGATTCGCAAAAGTAGTCAAGTATCTTTTTATTGAGATTTTGTCATTGTTGATTGGATTGACGTTTGTTTATTTTTTTTCGGCTTTTTATGTCTTTTTGAATGTTGAAACATGTTAAGTGATGGTTTTGTTTCTCAGTGACAGACCAGTGGATGTCAGATGTGTTTTGTTGCTGCATATGGCATGTACACGTAAATTACATGCATACGATCAATACCAAAGGGGGATGGGGGTCTGCATTGTGTCAGACGAGGTTAGGGCTGGATGAGAGATCGGTCCTCAACATCGGAATTTTGATGTATTTCCGTGGTCTATTGAAATAAACCAACCACACTTGTGCGTGGCCCCAACAGCATCCCTACTGTTGGTTTAAATTGGACATCAAACTCGATATTCTTAACGTATTCTTGTATTCCATTGAAATAAACCACCCATACTTGTAAGTGGCCCTAGCAGCATCCTTACTGTTGGTTTAAATCGGTCCTCAAACTCGATATTCTTAACGTATTCTTGTATTCCATTGAAGTAAACCACCCACACTTGTGAGTGACCCCAACAGCATCCCTACTGTTGGGTTAAATCGGTCTTCAAACTCGGTGTTTTAAAATACTTTTGTATTCTGCTGAAATAAACCACCCACACTTGTGCGTGGCCCCAATATCATCCCACTGTTGGTTTAAATCGGTCCTCAAACTCGGTGTTTTAGCATACTTTTGTATTCCATTGAAATAAACCACCCACACTTGTGAGTGGCCCCAACAACATCCCTACTGTTGGTTTAAATCGGTCCTCAAACTCGATGTTCTTAACGTATTCTTGTATTCCATTAAAATAAACCAACCACGCTTGTGAGTGGCCCCAACAGCATCCCTACTGTTGGTTTAAATCGGTCCTCAAATTCGATATTCTTAACGTATTCTTGTATTCCATTAAAATAAACCACCCACACTTGTGAGTGAGCCCCAACAACATCCCTACTTTTGGTTTAAATCGGTCCTCAAACTCGATGTTCTTAACGTATTCTTGTATTCCATTGAAATAAACCAACCACACTTGTGAGTGGCCCCAACAGCATCCCTACTGTTGGTTTAAATCGGTCCTCAAACTCGATGTTCTTAACGTATTATTGTATTCCATTGAAATAAACCACCCACACTTGTGAGTGGCCCCAACAGCATCCCTACTGTTGGTTTAAATCGGTCTTCAAACTCGGTGTTTTAACATACTTTTGTACTCTGCTGAAATAAACCACCCACACTTGTGAGTGGCCCCAACAGCATCCCTACTGTTGGTTTAAATCGGCCCTCGAACTCGATGTTCTTAACGTATTCTTGTATTCCATTGAAACAAACCACCCACACTTGTGAGTGGCCCCAACAACATCCCTACTGTTGGTTTAAATCGGTCCTCAAACTCGGTGTTTTAACATACTTTTGTATTCTGCTGAAATAAACCAACCACACTTGTGAGTGGCCCCAACAGCATCCCTACTGTTGGTTTAAATCGGTCCTCAAACTCAATGTTCTTAACGGACTCTTGTTTTCCATTGAAACAAACCACCCACACTTGTGAGTGGCCCCAACAGCATCCCTACTGTTGGTTTAAATCGGTCCTCAAACTCGATGTTCATAACGTACTTCTTGTATTCCATTGAAGTAAACCACCCACACTTGTGAGTGGCCCCAACAACATCCCTACTGTTGGTTTAAATCAGTCCTCAAACTCGATATTCTTAACTTATTCTTGTATTCCATTGGAATAAACCACCCACACTTGTGAGTGGCCCCAACAGCATCCTTACTGTTGGTTTTAATCAGTCCTCAAACTCGATGTTCTTAACGTATTCTTGTATTCCATTGAAATAAACCACCCACACTTGTGAGTGGCCCCAACAGCATCCCTACTGTTGGTTTAAATCAGTCCTCAAACTCGATGTTCTTAACGTATTCTTGTGTTCCATTGAAATAAACCACCCACACTTGTGAGTGGCCCCAACAGCATCCCTACTGTTGGTTTAAATCAGTCTTCAAACTCGGTGTTTTTAAACATACTTTTGTATTCTGCTGAAATAAACCACCCACACTTGTGAGTGGCCCCAACAGCATCCTTACTGTTGGTTTAAATCGGTCTTCAAACTCGGTGTTTTAACATACTTTTTGTACTCTGCTGAAATAAACCACCCACACTTGTGAGTGGCCCCAACAGCATCCCTACTGTTGGTTTAAATCAGTCCTCAAACTCGGTGTTTTAACATACTTTTGTATTCTGCTGAAATAAACCACCCACACTTGTGAGTGGCCCCAACAGCATCCCTACTGTTGGTTTAAATCGGTCCTCAAACTCAATGTTCTTTACGTATTCTTGTATTCCATTAAAATAAACCACCCACACTTGTGAGTGGTCCCAACAGCATCCCTACTGTTGGTTTAAATCGGTCCTCGAACTCGGTGTTTTAACATACTTTTGTATTCTACTAAAATAAACCACCCACACTTGTGAGTGGCCCCAACAACATCCATACTGTTGGTTTAAATCGGTCCTCAAACTCAATGTTCTTAACGTATTCTTGTATTCCATTGAATTAAACCACCCACACTTGTGAGTGGCCCCAACAACATCCCTACTGTTGGTTTAAATCAGTCCTCAAATTCGATATTCTTAACGTATTCTTGTATTCCATTGAAATAAACCAACCACACACTTGTGAGTGGCCCCAACAGCATCCCTACTGTTGGTTTAAATCGGTCCTCAAACTCGATGTTCCTACGTAATTTTGTATTCTACTTAAATAAACCACCCACACTTGTGAGTGGCCCCAACAACATCCTTACTGTTGGTTTAAATCGGTCTTCAAACTCGGTGTTTTAACATACTTTTGTACTCTGCTGAAATAAACCACCCACACTTGTGAGTGGCCCCAACAACATCCCTACTGTTGGTTTAAATCGGTCCTCAAACTCGATGTTCCTACGTATTTTTGTATTCCACTGTAATAAACCACCCACACTTGTGAGTGGCCACAACAGCATCCTTACTGTTGGTTTAAATCGGTCTTCAAACTCGGTGTTTTAACATACTTTTGTTTTCTGCTGAAATAAACCACCCACACTTGTGAGTGGCCCCAACAGCATCCCTACTGTTGGTTTAAGTCGGTGCCAAAATTTAAATAGCTTTAATGTGCATCTCTGTACAGAGAATGAATCAGGAACATAGTTAAATATCTTATTCGCTGCCGACGTCAGTTGAATTCAGCACACCGTTTACCAAAACGGATCCGGCTGCAAACCCAACCATTTTATCCAACATCCCAGTGATTTCTCGTGGAAGTGCAGAGGTGTTCTCGGCTTCCAACAAAGCGAGTATCACGTCAACATATTCCTACCCATTCCCTATTTGACCTGCATTCGGACGAGGCCGGCGCCGGTATTGCATTAGTTTAAGATCACCAGTTCTTACACATTGAGGATGTATGCTAGTCCCAAGCATCATTTATTGGTTCTTTGTGTAATAACAGCTGATCTGGCAATAACAGGTAGCAACCTCGGGCGGTCAATCATGCTCATGCTCATGCTCATCTCCATCTCTATCTCTCTTTCTCTATTTTTATTGCTATTTCTCTCTCTCTCTCTTTCTATCTCTCTCTCTATCTCTCTTTATCTCTATATCTCTATATCTCTACATTTCTATACCTCTATTTTCTATATCTCTCTATCTCTATCTCTACCTCTCTCTCTATCTATCTCTACTCTATCTCTCTATCTCCATCTCTATCTCTCTATCTCCATCCCTCTATCTTTATCTCCATCTCTCTATCTTTATCTCCATCTCTATCTCTCTATCTCTATCTCCATCTATATCTCTCTATCTCCATATATATTTCTCTTTCTCTCTATCTCCATCTTTATCTCTTTTTCTCTCTATCTCTATCTCCATCTCTATCTCTCTTTTTCTCTATCTCTATCTCCATGTCTCTCTCTCTTTCTCTCTTTCTCCCTATATATCTTTCTCTCTATCTCTCTCTCTCTCTCTCTCTACTCTTTCTCTCTATCTCTCTATCTCTCCTTTTCTCTATCTCTGTTTCTCTCTTTCTCATCTCTATCTCTATCTTTCTCTATTCTATCCTATCTCTATCTCTTTTTTCTCTCTATCTGTATATCTATCTCTCTTCTCTCTGTCTCACTTTCTCTCTATCTCACTGCTACGCTTCACCTTTCTTAGGACAGCTTTTTCATCCAGAAATGGATACAACTGGTCAACCGTCCTAGCATTTTTCTAATAGTTGCTGCTCGTTCCTGACTTTGAGTCGTACTCCCGCGGAGTATGTCGCGGACTGCTTTCTTCGGACGTTATATGGCCTAAGTTCAGGTTTAAGATTGGGAAACTAGGAGATCACAATCACAATCGTTCCACTAATACGCTTCTAAAAAGTTTTTTGAAAAAATAGTGTTTAAAAAAGTGAAAGTGTCAGGTTTAAGGTTATCAGGAACATTTAATACCGATATAGTCTTTCTTTGT
>JASCZW010014003.1:0-24048 GCA_034211315.2 Aedes japonicus | reverse complement strand
AGCCACCCTTTGTTCTGTTATTATTATCGATTGTTGCGGCATACGGGTTATGTATTAATGATGGTGGGACCAAGTTAGTGTTATTTATTGAAGCTGTTGAAACCAAACCATTACCGGGGAACGGTATCAGGAACTCAATTGATGCGATTGAGCCGAGCACTGCGAAAACGGCCACAATACGAGCACAGCGTGATTCTTGCTTTGGCAACGCTCGACCTCACGTTGCGGAAACCCGTGAAAACCTACTTGGAAACGGCTTAAATGGGAAGTCCTACCCCGCCCGGCATATTCTCCTGATAGGTGTGCCATTTTCCCGTTCGATGGCACATGGTCACTGGTCAGCAATTCCACTCATATGATGACATCTCAAAATGGCTTGATTCTTGGATAGCATCAAAGACGAACAGTTCTTTTGAAATGGTGATACGTTCTGGAAAAAGTCGTAGCCTGATAAATCATCACCCCGAATAATTCGTTGTAACCTTTGTTTGCAAATAGGTTCCTTTTCACCAACTGTTGCTTGAGAACTTGGTTGCGCACCTAATATATTATAATCTCATTATGTTCAATTTTATTCTTTTGCTGTGCGCAGTGTGTTCCTATGGCCGGAAAAACTATTAGCGGTAATTTAATTGACGCTGCGACACCGAATTATTTTATTGTGTACACACAATCTTCTCTGATGTTAATCTCAGATTTTTACATCAACATGCTCTACAGCAAGAAGTCGCTCGAATACACCTAGTGCTGTTCATTTCTGTGCGCATTTCATGGTTTGCTACCATCACCGTTGCTTCCGTTTTGATCTTAACTGTATCCAGTCCTCGTAGGTCATGGGCACCACGCATGCAGGCCAGATATGAAAAAACTGGAGCTTCCTCGTGTCAGCTTCTCTTGGAAAGCAGTAAAGTCTCGGAAGTGCTAATGGAAAATGTGCCGGAAGCAGCGGCTGAGAGAACCAAATTTTTGAAGAAGAAAGGACCGCTTGAGCGCTATTGGGAAGCTACCTCACTGGCGGCTACTTTCGAAGGCTTCTTCCGTGGAAGGTAACACGGCAAGCTAATGAAGAATTTTGGAAAGAAACGTATACCAAGTTGCCAGTCAGACTCATCCAAGCTTGAAGCTGGCGCGCCTACGCATGACAGAACAAGAATGAACGCTTTCACCCAGAGATTTGACGAACTGGTTAGGAAGCTAAAGACGAAGCTGGTACTGTACGCTGAATGCGGGCTTAGGATCTGGTGTCCTGCGTTGCCAGTTCGAATGATCCCGCGTGACGGCTATAGAAAACGTCACCGAAGGAGTTAACGTTCGGATTTCGTTAAGCAGAGACTTTTAGCAGAAGGCAAAGCGAACGGATCGGCAATGAAAGTGAAATTAATGACTGGCGGCGTTTACGGGGCAAAAGCAGAGGAAACGGCAAAAGTTCGACATGAAAAGATGCCGCTGGACGCGGTGATAAGGACCCACTGAAGGAACCTTTCATTACCGGTAAGCAGCTAAACTATAACAAAGAACTTGATCAATTTCGCCTTGAATCGTTTAGCGCCCACCTGGTAAAGCGAAAGGGATGAATGCTGGATATTACAGCCTTCATGCTGGCAACATACCGAATACAGATTTTAGGAACAATTCTACATATATCAGTAGCAATGGTTACCTGGGTACGGTCACTTTGGGATGATTTATCTGCTGAAAAAGAAATCGAAGAAACCGAATCTTGGTAAGGATGGTGTCTTCAATCTGAATACCAAACCTTATGGGTCAGAAAGCAACCTAACGTGTGTATCTTCATAATCGCTGCCCGACATCAGCCTTGTCTAGCCGGGATCTCTCCTTGGTGTGATACTGGTGATAGCCAGGTTCGCCTAAAACAGAGTAGGAAGAGAGTTCAAGCCGAGAACGATGTGTTGAAATACAACCTGATTTTATGCAAATATGACTGATACGATTCAAATGACCTGCGCCCTGATTGTGCTTACACCTGTCGTGAGAATCACTGTAAAAAAACTATAGTGGTGGACCGAACAACCTTAAAATGCTACTAAGAAAATTCAAATGAAATTCTAATTAAAAGCAGTTTGTTGTATGATGTAAAAATCTGGCTTCTGTGCGAACCTTTAATAAAAATAAAATTACATTCTATGGGCCCCTGGTAGTACTCGCTTTGTATGTTATGTTCTTTTAATGGGAGCTTCATTTAATTTTCTGAAGCATTTTAAAAGTTTCGTCCTATGCTGTATTGAACTCTTCAGATTTATCACCACTCGGTGTCTTCTTCTTTTTCAAGTTGGATTCTCTTAATTCGCCACAAGGAATGAATTTACATATGCCATAGAATGGCCCTACTTTAATTCTGATGAGAAGACGTCGTTATATAACTGAAGAACTGAACTGAACTCAAATCTGCATTTTATGCGAAAATGTCATCTGTACTGAGTATTATGTCTACGCTTTAATTAAGCTAAATTTATTAAATACCATTAATCCACAAAAATACACTTTAACTATGCACCAACTTTGCTCTGAATGCTTTGATGTTAATATAATTGAACATATCATTTTAACAGATGATAAAATTAACGCTGCTTGACTTATTTGTAGCAGGTAATGTTAGATAAATATTCTCTTTTTAAAGTTTCATTACTGCTTTTGCACAAACTCTGTTTGTTTACTTCGAAAAGGAAGAAGCTACTGAAGTTACCATAAATGACGAACCAATTTTGAAGACCTGCAACAAAATCTATAAACTGAACTATATATTTCTCTCTATTAAATTGAATAATATATTTATTCTTTAGTCTGAGCAAAAACACTCTTTCCATCTTCATTAATTGAATTACAAGTAACACAACCCATTTCAGATATGTTGAACAACCTGTATCCTTCACAGCTTAAGCAATCTAGCCAGCTTTGAAGGTGTCATTATTTATGTTTTATGTAACGTGATGGTTCTTCCAACAACTTGTTGCATTTCAGCCAGTTTGATCCTGAAACTTTGAAATTTAACAGTATTGTTGTTGTTGTTGATAATCCTGTTGGTTACTTCTTCAATGAAGTTTTCTCTGACAGCTTTAACTAAATTAATACATTACAAAGCCAATGGTGCAATCCCCGATGGTGCTTGAGCAAGCAAGCGGGCGTCGCGTGATGTAAATAATAAAAAAGTGCCGGACCCATTTAATCCCCCGCTCAGCATCTCAACCATGGCCCCTTGAGAGCCCATCTCTATCAACCATACGAAGAGGAGCAAATTCTGCTGGCGGAAAATACCGGCTGCCTGGCGGTGCGTGCCTATCTGACGATGTTGAACCTTCCGTTCAGGTGGAATTACGGTCCAACGCTGAATTCATGTCACCCACGGGCGGCGCGGCTGCACGGCCACCACGACCGCTTCTTCGCCGGGTTCAGGCACATCGCCGCTTACAACCGGCTGAAAGGACCATTCGCTGACAAAACACCTGAACATGAACAAAGGACGACATGCGGGCCCATCGTGTTTGGTCCGGCAGAATTTTACCTGGACGCGGGCGTACGCACAATGGTTGAACCGGTGCAAAATCGCGCGCAACACGGGCGGTCTTCCCCGATTTCATTCTCGGAACTGAAAAAACCGGCCGGCGTCCATCGTCATTCGAAATTGGCAACTTCATCTCCTCTCCGGTCGTTGACAAAGTGGGCTGTACCTCGTTGATGCAGCTGGGCGAAGAAGTACTTCTATGGAGAGGTGAGTCGGCTGGAGTGAGTTATATGTGGGAATTTGCAAGCTAATTGCTTTTTTGGTTAACAGACCAAACCAGAACTGGACGCCCTAGTATTCGGACATCTGTTAACATTTTAATACCAGTCGCCGTGCTTGCTGTTACGATTAACCAGTTTAAAAATCTGACGAAGTGCAAGAACATCGAGGAGAAGTTCTTCAAAGGGCGACCGGTGTCCGTTAAGTCGGGGCTTATGATAGTTGTTGATAATTTCGGATGAATACCTGTTTTGTTGCTAAACCTTCATTAGTCAAACATGACCAGATTTTTCTCGTTTCGCCGTTTCCTTCACCCGATCCAGGAACCGTCGCTGTACTGATTGTAGCTCCTGGAACATTGGTTTGCATGCGTGGGGCATCGAAATCTTCGAGACGCTGGCAGACGAGCGGCAGTTGTGACACCGGGACAGGTACTTTAGTCCGTCCACCAAACGTTGCAAACGTCCACATCGAACCGCATCCGACGGAAATCGTCCGTTCCCCGATCGCGTGCGACTGTGGAAAATAAACGGTCCGTTCCATCTCCCGAGACGGAGACCACCACCTTCGCAGCTACGACCAGCAGCGTCGTTGCGCGCCAGCTGCTGCAGGGCCTCGAATAAAGCATCTATCCTGGACCCACTGCCCAGGTGGATTTGCGTGACAAGATACGAATGATATGCATTTTCAAGCGGTTCTCCGGTGATCCCCAGGTAAAGAATATGTCTTTTCCAGAAAGTTGTAACCGTGCTTGAATAAAAAACTCATCTTGTAATCTTGACACTTGGATCCACCGAAGGCGGTTCCGTAGTGGGTACCTTCAGGACGCCAACTTTGCTACCTGGTTAAAGTGTTTTTACCAACCGTCATACGTGAGGAAACCGTGCGGGTTCATCACCTATCACGGCGCCAAAATCGTTGAATACGGCCGTCTTCACTGAACAACAATTATCGTGCGCTCTTTCTGTCCGTGACGTGAGCTGATTTATCACCAATTTCCGGCCGACGCGTCTGTCGGAGAAGGATATTAACGAGAAATTCCTCTCGTTGTTGGTAGAAGACCATGACTTTTTTCGATGGTTCAATGCAGCACATGGGTTATCAGAACAGACTGCGGCAATCGATTTGCTTTGCCCGACCTCTTTGCTCAGGTTGGTGAATTTAACTGCCGGCATCTCTTTGTTGACCATCGTTTGCTTGGAAGCGACTTTTCCCCGAAGTAATTATTGCCATCCGTGTCGAGGCATTCGACAGCGAAGATGAATCGCGGCTTGGTGACGAATCACACCAGCTGTTGTTCGTCGGTTTGATTAACGCGCCGATGGAGTGTTTCTTTATTCTTTCGACCCAGCAGCCTATAAATCGGCGGCTTGTTCAGGGAATCAGCGGCACCTACCGTGTGCTCCGGTAATATAACACCATGGTATGCCCCCTGGAAGCGCTCGAGATTCAATCGTGCGTTGATACCGACCGTATGAGTCTTGAGGATGAATGTGCTTATCGGCGTGTCGTCCGGTTCTGGTTGCGTCGCATCGTCCCCGCCTGTTTCGCAGCATTGGTAATTATTTCGTGGACTTCGTTCGCGATGTGATGGGGTAATCCATTTCACCGATGCAACGCCGCTTCTGAATGACGACAATCTTTCAGGATCGATGCTGCTCCCATGCCCATTGAGCGATCTGGTGCCTCAGGCCCGAAAGCATCGACTCTTTAGTCATTCCTGCGAAAGAAGTATTTTGCAGGCCGCCCCGCTGGCGCACTCGGTCATTTCTGCAGAACCAAAGGCCTTCCATTTTGAACGATTATATTACGGTCGACATGGGGCGACCGCCATCTGTGAATATAAACACCGTAACTAAACGACGTGTGAATCGAAACAAAACGATCCGATCAAGCCCTTCCTTCGCATCATTCGACTTCACACCAGCAACCCATATCCGATAGTCACTCCCCAGGATGTTACCGTTAACAATAGAGACCATGAACACCTTTGGATTGTTGATGGTCTCACCATAACAAACGAATATCCTCCGCCAATTGTACGCCAAGCGAATCACCGGTTCTTCGTCCACCTCCGTTGTGATGTGGGTCATCAACGCTAAATTCTTCACTAAACCGCAAAGCTTCACCTTCTGGCTTGCTCCATTGATTGCCACAACTGGGTGCGCCGACCTGAATGAAAACTGTCGATCTTTCGAACTGCAGGTTACTCTGATCTGTCGTTCAAAACAGAGATGTAACTGAGCCGCCCACTTGTCTCACTCCGGCCCGTTCCATCTTGAAACGTTTGATCGTCAGTTACCAATTGAATAACCATTTAATCAAGTGCGATCTCGCGCTGCACTCATATACTTGTCTGGAGTGGGCTGGCTTTATCTTGGAATGTTCTTATCGGCGATCATCTTCAACTCCCCGGTTAAACGGCGAACAAATCTTCGAACGCCAGGCGAAAGTAAAGACCCGGCCAGCTCAAGCCGCCCATTTCCATAATAGTCTCGATCATCAGCAGCCCCAGTTGTCCGCTTCTGCTGCCATCACTCGGCAGGCATCGCCAGGCAAAAACAATTCGCTTCTGCTGAAAAAGGCCCCATTCATTAGCAACTTCTGTATGCCGCTATTGGTAACACGGTTGAAATTCTTCAATGCCTTTTTCAAATGCGGTACACCGCCAAATCTCTCGCCTCGTCTGCGGTTGTCTTATACTTCGTAGCGGCCGTCGTAAATCGGCAGCGATGAGTCCGCGTATGCTCCCAGGCCCGCTGTTGTGGCAACTTTATTGGTTGGCCGCCTCCAGCAGCGAAGGAATGAAACCATTTGCGTTTCAGCAGGATACCTTTCAATTGCATAATTTCCTGATCCGGAAGCAATTCCCATCGCACAAATATTATAAATGCAAAATTTCCTCGTATCAATTCTTCGCCATTGTGTTTTCCATGCCTTTGGCAGCAGGATCGTCCGCAATTTCTTCTCGATATTTAAAGTGAACCAACATATTTCGATGTTACGTTATTTTGTAATCCTCAATCGCCAACCTGCTCCTGAATCAAAATAATGACCTACTCCGTTCCGCGAATGACGAAACCGCCGGGATCCATTGGGCACTCGTTTACCTGAAACTCAAACTCAGACTGCAAGTAACTGGTTGACGATCTCGCCTGTTATCGACATGTTAGTGAAAGGTGAAACCACGAACAACCCCTCACCGTTCCCTGTGTCTTCGATAATCCACCGTAATTGGCGCAGCGTAGGTCCTGGTCTCGCGCAGGCGTGACAGCCTCAGCGTGCGGGGTAGTCGCTCGATTTGGTATTGTTGAAACCTTCTTCCCACGTCCGGCGTTCCAATGCTAACGTTCAAATATTTGCGTGATAGAAACACGGATCGGCATCACTCTTCACCTCGTATCGTTCGCTCGAACAATGTTCTTGATGTCGCACGTTGTGACCTGCAAGAAGAACGAGATCGATGCTGCCACCACCGTAGATACTGACCCGGGAGGAAGGCCGAACCAGCTTCATTTGTCTCTGTTTAATCGAAAAAACGTTGAAATTCGGAACCGGTCATAATTCTGCACCGAAATAACTCTTACCTGCCAGAGCCTTTTGCACCGCTTCTTGCAGTTCTTGCTGTCGGCATCCCGGTGCTTTTCTGTCGCATTCGACAGTTTCGACATTCTTATTTATCGGAAATCCTTGTATTTATCAGAACTATCAAGAAACTATCTTGCGGAATAAATAACAATTTTATAAGATGACGAAAAGAATGCACGCGGCCATGGCTGCCGATGAAACCGATTGTTGATATCGTGCGGGGGCGACAGCTAATTCCCGCACTAAAATTTCACCACGATATCAGCTTCATTGTCTTCGCAATTGTTATTTATTCGCAAATAATTTGCGCCCAATTGTAGTGGTGAAATGTTTGGTCATCGAGCTTCGTTGTGGTTCGCACACAAAAGCAGTTTCTGCTGTTTTGGGTGGAAGGAGGTGGAAAACGAAAACAAAGCACAGGTGATGTTTGCTTCCAACGCTTCAGTCAATGCCCGTTTGAGTGGTCAGCAGAACTGTGGGGGTGGTTGTATTTCATTTATCGAAATACTGAGGTTTTTTGCTGTTCAGAACGCAAACGGATTATTACGCAGAGTGGTTTGTTGAATCGCTGAACATATGCACCTGCTGAAGATAATTAGGTGAATAAATTAGTCCTTCTATTATATAAATTGTAATTTTTTTTGTAAAATATATGAAAGGTCACATTAATTATGTCACGCAGTAGGGGGGCGGAGGGGAGGTGGTTTAAGCCTGATGATCCACTACAAAAAATTGATGATCCATATAAAAACAGGAACAGGAGGTAGCTACAAATGTCAATTTCGTGAAGTAACTAATGACGTTCTCAATTCAATGTATTAGAGTCTGCAAGAGTACATAATAATACCACATAATATTTTTCTATCAGAACTCTCCGCAATCTTTCTCGATTATCTTATGATATATTAGCTGTTTGAACCAGAATGAATATCAACAACCAGCCTATGGAAAGCTCAAGTTATTCCAAAAGACCATGGAGGAATTTGCGGGAAAACCTTATGAAAAACATAGGCGTTCACATAAGATAATCATACTTCCGTTCAAGATGATCTGAATGTAGGTTCATGCTCCTTTACCTTAAATTTCGGACACCAAAATAATAGCAGCAAAAAAAATCGATTGTCATTTCACCTAACAAGAGTTATATCTAGTAACAGTTGATTAAGATGTTAATCCTTCTTTCTGTATCAGTACCCTGACTTTTTTGTTCATGAATCGGGACAGTTTTCAAATCACAAATCAGCATGCAGTTGTGAACTTTTAAATTTGTCATAATAGCGTCTTTAGCGATAAATCCGAGAGGGTTGATTCATCTGACTTTGTTCTTGGATATAGCTCAGTACAAGCTTGAGCTCACTGAGTATTGTAGTCGTTTATTCAATAAAATGTTCTCATACTATTCTACCTTACAATTCTCTTCTCAGCCTATGATTTGCCCCAACACATAGTTGCTAATCAATCCATCGACAACCAGCAACCTCTATCTTTTCATAGAATATGTCTATGCTGTTCAGAATATCAAGGACTGCAAGGATTGAACTTATATCTTTGTTCTTAATTTTGTTTCTTTTCAGGCAACAAATAATCTGTTTCTACACAATTTTGAAGACAATATCGTAACTAATCTCTCATTCTGAGAACTCTTTTTAATGTAGGTGCTTTGATTGGGCATGGAGATAAATTGGTGTATCAGAGGTTTGGCGGACGCCTGTGGAGTTAGTACAGGTGACTCGTGAGGAAGTAAGTGCTCTCAAGGACGTGGAGCAAGACAGGTTATTGTTACCCATTGTATCTTATGTCCTTTTTAATAGGATTTCGACCATCAGTTGAATCGAGTTGTAAATCGGTTGTGTCGATGCATGTTGTTCCGTTATATTTTGTAATTGTTTCGGTTTCCTATTGTTCGTTACTGCAAGTGATCGAGTGAGCATGATGAAGTTGTGGTTCGTCGGGTAAGATGGGTCGATAGAGAGGTACATAATTGCTGGAAATAATTCGTGATCCAAATTATTCGTTCGTCATGCTCGTTGGGCCACCCTATCTTGGAACAAATAAACCACTGTTCCATTTTTGAAAGTGACTCCAGCGGCATCCGTATGCTGTTGGTGCCAGATCGGTCCAAGTTGTCTCTGCAGGCGTTGAGATGAATTGCCTTGTTTTCGTGCAATGAATACAATTTATCACACTCTGTTAGCTGGCCCCAAACAGCATCTTTACTGTTGGCTTTAATCGGTTCACAATCGGCATTCCAGCATTGTAAAACATCTCTTAGTTTCTCAATAAAAACTGCAATCTCACTTTGTAGAGTGGCCTCAATAGCATCCTTACTGTTGGTTCAAATCGGCTCAAATCGAAAAAGCTCCTAATTTTCAAAAATTTATCGTTAATTCAAAACGAACCCAGGCCAAGCCTTTCAATCCTGTTATCCAAAATCCCAGTGATTTCTCGTGGAAGTGCGGTTGATTCCGTGGCTTCCAATAACGCGAGTATCACGTCAGCATATTCCTACCCCTTCCTCACTTGACCTATATTCGGGCGGGGCCGGCGCCGGCATTGCCTTAGTTTGGGATCACCAGTTTTTGCGCTGAAGATGCGTGCTGTTGGTCCCAAGCATCATCTGTTGGTTTTCTGTGTAATAACAGCTGATCTGGCAATAACGTTATACCAACAATCAATATGCGCAATCACAGCGTTACAGCGTTGTACCGAACATGTCGAATACTTTAAGTCAGGTACCGAAAAACACGTATTTAGACTAAAGGAGTGCAACGCTGTGGTTGTATGTCTGATCCCAGGCATTAATAACACTCAATTACCTGCACGGTAATTCTGAGGTAGTCATGTTTTGATTCACATTCTATGCATTTTTAATGAACATACTCCATCAAGTCGAAAAGTGCCTACTTTTTTAATCCCAAAAAATGAATACTTTTAAGTTCTTTTCTTATTCCAGTGCGATAGAAAAAATGCATAAAAACAGAGCTGTCTATCAAAGTGGAAATATCGATTTGTTCTAGTTGGCTGGTTTGCGGGAAAAAGTGATGATAAAAAATAGGTTCTCGCAAGCCAAATCTTAATCCAAGTATCATGGACAGGCTCTGAGGAACTAATAAGATTTTTTTTATTTCTTTATTTTCAGTCGTTGGCACTAATTCGATCATTTAAATTGATCTGTATCTATTGATATTATAACCTATAACCAGAAATGAAAACTTTCTTCTGCACGATCATCCAATTCCAGCAGAAGAAACATGTTCCATACCTACCTACCTACACAGATAAAAGAAACATTGAATTTTATGTGTTATCTAATGCACATAAAGGGAATGCTAGATTTGACAGAAATTACTGGGATATTTCGTGTAAATTAAAGCTGGATATCGTCTAAATTGCGTCTATTGCATGAAAGATTTCCATCAATTGCAAACAATATCGTTGTTTACGCTTGCTTTGGTTTAGAATTCAACGAGGAGAAATTTTATGCGCCTGTTGAAATTAATTATTTTTTTCGTGTACTGCTATAACAGCTGATCTGGCAGTAACGAAGTAGCAACCTCCGGCGGCCAATCATGCTCATGATCATGCTAATAAAAACACTCGTAATATATTGCAAAAGGAAAAGAAATTTGAAACACCGATTTTGTTGTTAAGCTTCATCAAAATCATTGTTTTACAGAGAAATAAATGTGTTCAATTCGATGCCCAGGCATATGAAACGTGCTTCAACTGTGTTGAAATTTAAAAGGCACTGTATTTCACACATCAAAAATGTTGAGCGGAAACTGATTGTAACTAACAAAGGTGTTATCAAATGTTTTCTATTATCTAATATCTTTGCCTCAATGTTGTAAATGGAGTTTTTGTGTGTTTTATTTTATATTAGTCAAAAAATAATAAAAAGAATGCAGTCCACACAAGTTTGATCCTCGCGCGCGTAATACTGATAAGAAGGTTTTATTTTAATTTTGCATTTGAAGCATTGGAAGATCTCTTAAAAATTAGTGGGTTAAGAAGCCTAATATCTTGACATTCCTTGTTGATTATGATGTGGTGATACTCAAAGCTAAGAGCCAGTCTAGAATTTTTCGGGTGGGAAATTTTCTCGACTTTCCTGGTTGGGAGTATCCATGTAAATCTTAAATTAGACGGATCGGTAGTTTGGTGGAATGCAATGGCCTCGTCAGAACCGTATTGGTTTTGTGGCGAATAGGATTGGATATTGGCTTTCCTTTTGATCAATATTCTTATACTGGATACTGTGGTGAGGATTATAAGAGAAATTTCTTGATCGCTGGGAATATCCACAGAATATTTCCGGAGCAATTTGCAATAAGGGCAAACATGCAGAATGTTAACAAAGAGGAAATGATGATTGTAATATTGCAAGTAGACTTTAAAATCGTAATTTGTAAATTAACGTACAATGAAAAAAATAATTAATTTTAACAAGCGCGTAAAGTTTCCCCTCGTTTAATTCCAAGCCAAAGGAGGCGTAAACAACGAAATTGTTTGCAATATTTCATGCGCTACTACAACAAAGTTTGCAATCTTTCATACAACAGGCTAGATTTAGGCGTAATCATTAATTTACACGAAATATCATCTTATTTGTTGCCAAATCTAACTTTCCCCTTTTGTGCATTAGATAACACAGAAATTTCAATGTTTCTTTTTATCTGTGTTCAATTCAAATACAAGCTCGCATATAGGCAAACACCAAAGCTTGCTTCTGATTTATATATAATACTGATAGAAATGCGTTAGTTCTTCATTGAAATTTCCTCATTTACAATATTCCATTGTCATTGCTAGTATGTTTGATTGCGCCATTTTCAGTGTTAGCCAGTCATCATGATTGCACAGAGCTCACCCATAGCTTACTCAAGGTGACTCTTATATCTCTGGTGGTCTCAATAGTGTATATGAGCATTTCAGCCATGCTTAAACGCATACTAATACGATCCATGTAAAGTAAAATCAGGTCTGGCATGCTGAAGTTGATTCCTTTACACCTATGTAAAATTGCCTGTGATGTCAAACTCGCAGTTTCATTTTAAACCAAACGAGTAAACGAGATGATTAGTTTCAAACTGCCAGGCCTGTGTTTTATGCCATTGCACAGTGTTCCAGATGGCAAATTGAGCTGGAAACATAAGTTTTCAAGCTACGTTTGAAGTTTTGGAGTACAAAGTTTTTCTAATAATAAGGCCCTTCTTTTGGTATGAATTAAAACTGGGGTGGTCATATTGTTTTCAGAGAAATCGGAAATCCAACTTTTTACTTGAAGAAAAAAGGGCATATATTTTTCGAAAA
Organism: Aedes japonicus; assembly: GCA_034211315.2. NCBI lineage: Eukaryota > Metazoa > Arthropoda > Insecta > Diptera > Culicidae > Aedes > Aedes japonicus. The sequence goes on along the minus strand of JASCZW010014003.1, from coordinate 11,408 downwards.
AGTTGTAGATGCAAAAATTTTAGGCAACTTTAATTGAACAAATTTTTCTGTAGCTTTTTGAAATGACCGAATTAGAGCAATTTTTCCTACCTTGAGTGTCCCTATATAAATCAGTTATTTTGCTCGAACTTTTTTATTTAAAATTTTTAAGATAAATTGTGTTCGCATTGATTCTAGAATAATAATAGATACAATGATGTGCTCTGAAATCGTCGCTTATCGCATGTTAAACAAAAGTTATTATGATTTTTATAAAACAAATAGGATGTTTTCAAATATTGATCTCTATGATATTTCACAACTGCATTTGATTGGTTTTATGTTATTGCATATTAAATTTGAAAACTGGAAATAGGTTGTTCTTTTTAAATTGAGTAAAACAAGGGCGTAATATTATGAGAAATGAGAGATTTTACGGGAAATAAAATCAAAATTTAACATTGAAGAAATGGGATTGTATAAAGCGTCAGACTGCAAGGTTTGTTTATCAATATTTCGGGGAAAATGCGCACTTGCAAATGTATGCAAACAAAACTTTTAGCCCATACCGTTCACATTAATATATAACGCTTCACTCCTAGGCAAAAATGCAATCAACAACTGTCATTATGTGTGTAATACCAACAATCAATATGCAATAGTTATTTGAAATTGGTTCACTGTTGTAGAGCTCCTTGATCCAAATTACACCTTGAAGCTAGCAGCTCGCTGTACAGATTTGCGTCTTGTTTTGATTTGCTGTGTTTTTTTGACAGAATTTTTGAGAGTGTGTTCATGAGAGGTCATTATGAGGGGCGCATTATTAAGCTTGGGACCGATGTGCTAGTACTGTATGAGCCAAGAAAAAAATAGTTTTTGTATGGGACCTACTGGTCTTAGAGTTAGTCTATGGTAATACCAGTGGGTAGATAGTCCTGAAAAACAAAGACTTTTTGGTTAAGGTAGTACTAACACACCGGTCCCAAGCTTAATGATTCGCCCCTTATAACGTAACTCTCACCAACACACCCTCAAATATTGTGTCAAAATAACATAGCAAATCAAAACGACTACAATATATACTAGTACCGAAAGGTACCGAAAAGCGCAAGAATTATTGCAAGGTGCAGACTGTAAGGTGTACTTCGGACCTAAGTGATCTACGACATTGAACCAATTTCAAATCGCTAGTTACATATTGATTGTTGGAAATACACTACTCATAAACTACGTAGCTCATTTTTGCAAATCTCAGACCCCCCTCCACCGTCGCAGACTTTTCACCATTTTTTTAAAATTTTGCATGGAGCGTAAACTTTGGTACACCCCACCACACAGAAAAGTCTACGTAGTTTATGAATAGCCCCTACCGTAGATTGTAGACCGAATGGCCCTTCAATAAATAATGTTTTAAGTCTTTATAGCTACTTAGTTTCCCATTGTTTGTTGCCTCTACCAACAGAGACAAGGGTGGCCCAAGGTTGATCTCGAAGCAGCTTCTGTTTTATTTAACCCTCCAGCCAGGACAACATACCATAGCACAACCCATGCCCCAACAATACATTGATTTCCTTCTCTTTGCTCCCAACTTTCATAACACACCGGAGGCATGGCGAAGAAAATGCACAAAACGATCACAAACTAAGTGGCTTCCAAAACGAGAAGGTGCTGAAGTAGTAGTTCGCATAAGAAAAATACCAAGACAACCTAAAATACCAAGACCACATCAACCTCGATGGCGGAATGAAATATGCTGAAAGAGACTGCTTTGGAATGGACTGCGCCATCGGCACCCAGTCATACTTTCACATTCGTCGAGTTTGGTCGATCTTGTTTGTCTGCGCTGCGCGTGATCTTTTGGGCCGTTTAGTGTTGTCGTAAGTGTTGGTGTGTATGTGGTAATTGCTTCTTGTAGGTGGGTGATTTGTCCGAGTAGATCAGCAGCGAACCTTCCACCCCAATTTACATTGCACGCCTTTGACGATTACCAATGGTTGCACAATGATTCAAATTTAGGTTCTCCATTGTGAATGTGTGGCAAATCGAATCTGAATTTGGACTGTCCACGAACGTTTAGAAATTAGACCATGAGCAAAAAATGGCACATACGATACACAATATCGTAAGCATGTGAAAGATCTCCACTCCGGTTTTGTTTTCTTGTAACAAGATATACCTTCCCTCTCGCTCCTATCTTCGACCGTTTTCCCCAAGAGAGTGTTTCGTTGAATTGATTAAAAGTGTGTACAAAGTAAGAAGATAAGCAAAACTGAAAAATTATGCTAAATCCACACGAGAGTACTGTGCGCGCCGTGACGATCGTTCCATTGAGTACACGAGAGTGCGCAGAGGAAAATGTGATCACAAATGAATAATTAGTGACGATGAAGAAAACTTCGGTACCAATGGAAAAAAAAAAGTGGAAAGGCCGATCTAAATAATAATTTTCGCTCGTTTTCGATGCTGCTGCTGTCGCTGCCGCCAAGTTTGTGCAGTGGAATGGTTACTAAGCGTAGATGTGAAATGACCGTGTGTGATCGGATTGGTGCCGCACAAGCGCGTGCGAAGAGCGGGAGACTTAAATGTCAGTGGCGACGAACCTTGGATGTAGGAATGTATTTAGCGTCCGTTACTAGGCGACAGTAGTGTGCTATTGAACCCTTGTTTTGGGAACCGTGTGTTACTTTGGTGCTTGAAATTTATGCACTTTTTGATAAATAGCCGGCGAAGTATCGCTCGATTAATTTTGGAGGTGTTGTTTTTAAATTGAACATAGATTTTTACTTCGTCTTTTCACTTGATAGGGTATGTGTCCCTTGACTCAGCCTATTATGCAACCATCGATCACATTTTTTATTATAACTCATAGAGTTTTTAAGCTAGAAGCGAGATTTAACTAGTTAGACACTTGCAAAGATAAGTTTGATAAGACATTTGGTAGCATATGTCACTAAAATATACACAACTAGTTTTATAATGCCATAAACTTTCGAGGGATGTGGATTTAATGTCGGTCTATGAGCACCAAATTGGGTCTATTCATGGATGCAAGTTCGTCCCATTCGATAGATATGTTATTAAATGTAGTCTATGTACGATTTTTTCTGATTTTCTGATTCATAGCGTTGTCAGCTGTATTCTCTCTACCCATCAAACAATTTTACAAATCAAACTAAAGTACAACTGCCTCTGAAACACTTAAGTGATGTTTATATATGATTTATCAGCAGTTAAATAATGAAAACATTATAATTCACTACACAATGATTTTGTTCCTTCGGTTTGTGCTTAGATGAGCCACTTGAATATAAACATCCACAAATTCATGCATTTCCCTTGAAATATATCAATAACAACGTTTTTACTACGTTATTGGTACAACAGGCCATAATTGGGAACATACAATAAAATATGGCCCCAACATTCAGGTCTACGATTTTCTTGTAAAATCATTGTTATTTTAGCTAAGTGAACAGTTAGTTTGTAACGTGTAACTATTTTCAGCACATCCAGACTGCATTACTAGCTTTATCGATTCAATTAAGCCAAATTTAGATCACTTGAAGATCATGTAGATTATCTGTTCAGCTTAACCAGTGAAATCATGATGCCCCAAAAGTTCAAGAAATCGAAAATTACGAAAAAGCGAACAGCTATAAGTTGACTAATATTGTCTCAATTACTCCGTATTACATCGGTCATCCTAATAGCAACATGATTTTGTTGATTATCGCTAAATTAATAACATATTTGGTACAAAGGCCGAAAGAAGGAGCTAGGCTAACATTACATCCCGTTACCCTATATTTAATTTTTTTATTACTGAACAATTCAGTCACTTTGTGCATTTTAGTCGACCCATTGAGCAAATGGGTTATTTCGAAACAGAATGCTACAATATACGAACAGAAATAGACATGTGCGGCGAGGAAAGCGCCGGAATTGTAATGTTGTACTTGTTCGGAAGTGGTGTGCAATGAAATTTTACACGCCCTGGTACATGATCGTTAAGTAAGCAAAGTGAACGCCCTCAGTAGTATAGCTATAGGAGTTGAGCCTTTGGTGCCTTTCGCTTGCTTAATATGTTTACACTGGGTGGTTAATAAATAAAAAGAATACAACAAATTGTGATTTTAAGAAATTACTTCTCATTAACTTTCCCAAGAAAAAGTTTGAAGGCTATCAATTCTTGCTAAAGATAGTAATATTTCTTTTTCGTCGAGGGGAAATTTTTTCAACCTCAGTACAAAATCCTTCAATTCATACTTCAAGAACCTACCATATTTCAGCTCTCTCTGTCTTGCCATACCACAATAAAATAAAGCCGTCCAGCGATCAGCATCCAACTTACCCTTCTCCTCCTAACCGTGAATGATCACCACTCCTCTGCTCTTGGCTTTTGGTATTGGCGTTTGTTACTTTCAGTTTCATTCAATTCTGTACGGAACTGAGCACGAATTAAGTCGGGCCACTATTATTATCCATCGAATAATAGACACCGGAGAACTTAAGATTTTTAGCTCTGTGTTGCCTTCTCCGTGTGCCTTTGGAAAAGTGAATGGTGTAATATTAATGTACTTGCTATGTACAACTAGGAAGAGAACAAACGCTGTATACTAGCCACCGACGCATGGAAGGGAGGCGTTCCCCATCGATGCCGTTGCTGTTGTGAGCATGATCTTGAAGGTCACCACACCGATTTACTGCATGACTGACATCGACGACGACGACGACGTCGACCGGTTGTTGTTCCATGTGCAGCTATAGGACAAGCAACGCCTAAGACGTATTTATCAATGTGCAAATTGGTGCTATTATACGGTGGAGATACGATTGAAAAGTGAATCAACGATAGTGAAAACATAACTACAGGAAGTTGTAGTTCCATCGACGGCGGGAGAGACAACACCAACTACAACGCGTGCGTTAACGATGCTGCTCAGACAGCAAACCAATGGTTTGTTGTGGGCTGCGATCGTTATCTTTCTAAGCGTGCTGCAGATTGCAAGTGCAGAGTACATCCCACCAGGGCCTAAATACACGTGTCCGGAAAAGTGAGTATATCCTGATGATTAAATTATAATTGATGGGACTGTTTGCATAGTGGAAAAATCTTGCACTGTATAAACCGTCGCACTACATACTGTCCAGTTAGAATAAGACCATCTATGACTTAGAAGAATTCAAGCAATTTTTCTTTAGATTTATATATATTTTTTTTTTTTTTCTTTATTAAAGAGACTTTTAGCCTCCTGGGCTAGTTCGTCTCTTAGGATTTATATATAAATGCGAACAATATTTCATAATAAGGCTTGTTCGAGACAAAATCTGGACAGATTAAATTTTGAATAAAACAAATTTGATGTTAGTTCAATCCACGATGCATTTTTTTATTCTCTTAATTGTAAATTTTTAGTCATCTTAAAACTTATTACAGTTACTTAATTAGGCTGTATGAAGGAACTACGAACTTTTGATTTAACTCCAGCCATTAGGCTCTGTGCAGATTTCTCTGCAATCGATTTAGCTGCTTTTGTCCAAGATTTTCGAAATTTTTCTATAGTTGTAGCTTGTTGTGTATATTGAAAGAGTTCTCCCTTCACGAGAGCCCAATACCGCTCGATAGGTCGCAACTCCGGGCAGTTAGGTAGATTCGCCTTTTTCGGTACAACATGGACTCCATTCGCTTCATACCATTTCAAAACATCTTCAGCGTAGTGGCAAGATGCCAAAATCAGCGATCAGCCAGAATAGCGATGGAGTGTCATGTCTGCGTAGGAGTGGTAAGGATCGCTTCTTTAGGCATTCTTCACGGTGTATTTCCTTGTTTACCGTTTCGGTAGTGATGAAGCTTTAGCTTAATCGACCACAGCTGCATATTGCCTGCCAAACCAAATATTTTTTGGAAAACTTGGCTTTTTTCTTCGTCCTGAAATGCTCCTCTACGCCGTTTCGTTGCATGGCAGTATAATAAGGCATTCCGGAAAGCTGCTTAAAGTCTTCCAGCACATAAGTTTCATCGTCCATTGTCACGCAGGAAAACTTCATCAAATGTTCGCGAGACAACTCCCGAGCCTGGGTTTTAGCCGTCACATTCTGTTTATCATTACGGTTCGGTACAGTTTTCACATTAAACGACTGCGTATCTTACCGGCGCATGAAAGTATGCACGAAAGTCGGGGACATTTTTATTTTTCTAGCCACAGTACGTACCGAAAGATCTGGTCTCTTCTGCAATATCTGCTTCACCTCTGCGTCCTTCTGGCGGTTCCTGAGAACCGCTTTTATTCCACTTCCAGCCTTCCTGGCTGTTGTCAAACGTGTATCGAAAGATTTAAAAACGTTGTGGACAGTGCTTGCAGGAAAACCATGCTTTTTTGCAAGTTTCCTTACTATCATATCCGGATTTTCATTGCGACCGCACACAATAGCTTTTCGCACTTGCTCTTTGACGCCATTTTCGATTGTAGTAGGATTGAAGTTTGTTGTATAACAAAAATTGATTTAACACAATGAACACACATACGTTCATCTGTCTGTGAAATATTTCACGTGTTGATGAATTATTTCCAGAGATATACGTATTTAGGGGTGTCGCAAAAAAGCCTTAATTAACTTAGTGCTTACCAAAAAATTTGTTTTTGAAGTAGGACTACGTCTTTGTTTTCTACACTGGGGCACAATTTGAAAAAAAAAAAAAAAACAGCATTAATATTTCAGTCTACGCGTCGATTCCAATATTGAAAACTATTTATTATTAACATTAAACTATTGAAAATAACGCGTATAAAGGGTGTTCCGATCAAAATTCGGTCAAACAGTAATGTGTGTGAGTCGATCAAAGTTTTTATTAATAAGTCAAATTCTTTTTCCTCCCTGCCCTTCGGTTCAGAAAGGGGTATGGGTGCGTTCTGCCAGCTTGGTCGCGGCAGATTTCATATGTGAATAGGCTGCCACATAGACGGTCAAAAATGGCTGAACCAAATGGACAGCTTGTAATGACCACTTGAAGATGCGATGGGGGATCATTGTCCTGATATTCCCAAATGGAGCACGTAGTAAAATATTTATTGTCTTCTGAGGAAACGGGTGGAATCTCATCGGATATGATCTCTCATATGCATTCGTCGAACCATTCTGAACGGCCGTTGTGAGAATATCACCATGAAATCTCACATGCGCATAGCATGTTACCAGTTACTAATGCTTCTCTCCTTTCTTCTGTTCTCTTTCCTATTCCATGGCTGTGAGTGGTGTCTTATGACACATTGTGAGTCTCGATATGCGCTACCAAGGTCAACTCTTCAAAAGCAGAAACACCGAGACGATAATATGGACCCTACATCAAAGGAAGGTTGAACCAGTAAGTGAGGAACGAGGAACCCTAACCAATTTATCTTTTAGCCAAACATGCTAACATAAGCTTCAAGGTAATATGATTTCAATATCAAGGTAACAAAATCATATTAATTTCTCTGAACTTTTCATATATTTATGTAACATCATATGTTGGGATAAAGAGAGGGACCATCAGAGAACCCGATTGCAGCGATATGGATAGGAAGAGTGGGACTGCCAACTTCCTGTTGTTAACATTTCTTGAATAAAGGGCGGGCTTTTCTCCCCATTTAATGGGACTTTTTACTAGGTGAGGGCTCAGTTTTGGTGTGGTTTATGTGAACTTGTTTCTGGAAGGAGATTCTCTCTAGACACCTGTAGCTTTGGGTTGCGTGTAAGTGTATCTGCTTACGGGCCCACAATATGTGTTTGGCCCTTCGTACAGGAAGATGATGAAACATTTACCTCAGTACATCCATGATCAAATCGTTTAATTAAAACAGTCCAGTGCTGTAGGCAGTTGCCTTGCTACATTAGATAGTAGTTCACATTATCATCATAAGTCAAATTCTTTTTCTTTTTCAAGGTCAGTTAATACAGAATATAGAAGAAATATTCAGCTAAGCTTCCTTTTTACCGAGTGCGAATTCTCGGGTCTTTCATTTTCAACCTGCCATTTTGTACAGTCTCCTTGTTTACTTTATTCGCCGCAGAACGCCATTTTTCCTTGAACTGTTTCTCGCTCAAAACAGCTTTTTGAGTCTTCCGCTTAAGGTTCCGCTTGACGATGGCCCAATATTGTTCGATTGGGCGGAGCTCTGGCGTGTTGGGAGGGTTCTTGTCCTTGGGCACCACTTGAACGTTGTTGCCAGCATGCCACTCCATGGCCTTTTTTCCGTAATGGCAAGATGCCAAATCCGGCCAAAATAGAACGGAACAATTGTGTCGCTTCAGGAAAGGCAGTAGAGGTTTTTGTAGGCACTCGCTCAGATAAATTTTCTGGTTGACGGTTCCGATCGCAGTGTAAACGTTGCTCCTTAAGTCACAGGTACAGATGGCCTGCCACACCCGATATTTCTACGCAAACTTTGACAGTTTAATGTGCTTAAAAATATCTGCCACCTTTCCCCGTCCGATTGCCGTATAAAATTCCTGTCCAGGAAGCTGTTTTAACTCTGCCTTGACATAAGTTTCATCGTCCTGTACCACGCAATTAAACTTCATAAGCATCGTCGTGTACAACTTTCGCGATCATGATTTGGCCTACGTGTTTTGTTTATCCTCGTCTTTCTTGTAAGTCGACAGTCCAGCTCGTTTTTAAGCTCTATCCACGGTTGAAGGCGCCACTCCCAGCTTCTTTGCGACATCTCGGATGGAGAGGTTAGGGTTCCACTCGAAACGGCTGGCAACTATTTTTGTCGTCGCTGTGGCCTCCGGCTTTCGATTTCCCCCCGATCCAGCTTTCCTGGCTGTCGACAAACGTTCACCGAACACTTTTAATACGTTGGTAACCGATGATTTAGCCACATTCAACAATTTCGCCAACTTGGCGTGAGAGTAGTTTAGATTTTCACCTTGCACGTGCAATATTTTGATGCATTCTGTTCTCTTCGACGACATTTTGATAACTGAAGAGCTTATCTCAAAATCAAAATATAGGCAAAATGAGGGGTGTGCAAACTTCCTCTCGCAAGATCTCGAGCTCCTCGAAACCGTGGAGGTTTACCGACCGATACAATAATGGATCGCCTGACGATCGCTATGGGTGAACTTTTCGCTGACCCTCCGTTCATGTTTTCCAACAGCGAAGGACTGCAGAACGTAACGTCTATGATGGATTCCTGGCCATCTTTATGGAATGTACTGACAAGGCCCTCGTTGCACAGTCTAACGTCCAACTTAGCAAGAGCCTCCAATAGACCGTAACCCTTTGCGTTGGTCAGTCTGCTGCCCCACCTCACAGTCCAGGCGTTGAAGTCTCCTCCGATGATAACCGGCTGACGTCCGACCAAAGTGTCAGCCGAAATGTCCGAGTGAGCTATCAACTACTTCTTGGATGGGGAATCTCCCCATGACATGTATTGCCACCAGACTTGCGCTGTCCGCCACCCAGTTACCGTTGCCGTACGGGATACGATACGACTCCGCAATATTTGCGACATCGCACTGCGTTTCCGTTGTCGACTGCCACAACAGTTGCTGTGCAGTGTCGTAATGATTGACGTTGAGTTGCGCGAAATTCATCATTGTTGGGCTGCCTTTGCTTTTTGATACACTGGGCATTTAAAACCAACCGTCATGTGGTCAGTTCCATCTTTCGGTTTGCAGAGCATGCACCTCGGTTGCTTTGTAAAGTCCCTAGTAACGTGGCCGTTTCCCCCACCGTTCCTACAAAGCTTCGACCTAACAAGGCCTTTGCAGCTCCTCGCCTGGTGACCGAAATCCATGCTCTCTATCTGCTTGGTAACCCGGGGAGCAATTCGCGCGAGCATACCGACCATCCAACTTTAATTTGACCGGTCTCTACAAACTTGTTAGCAGCATCCACCGATAGTTGAATCGCCACCGTTTGTGTGCCTCCAAACGCCTTCCGTATTTAGATTGTCGCCAGCCCTACGAGGTTGCACTGTTCGGTTAGTGCACCCCTCAGTTCTTCTGTCGTGATCTCGTCCAGACCTTTGCACTCGACCACTGCATCTTGGGACAGAGCTCTCACGTTCTCCACGATGACCACGATGCTCACGGTAGGCAGAGCTCTTAATCGAAGGGTCTTTCTTCAATTCGAAGAGCATCTCTCGTCTTGTCCACGCCACGTTCTCTGCCAACTCCTTTAGCTCCGGATCATCCCTCACTTTTTTTAGGAGTGCAGCGTACATGTTTTTATCGCTAGCCTCGATGATCAGTGCATCACCTTTAAATCTCACCCGAAGTGGCTACATTTTTCTTTCTTCTTCTGTTCCTGCTTCTTTTTGTCTTTATCCTTTCGCTTTTTCTTCTTAGCCTGCTGGCTTTTCACGGTGCGTCAAACAGGATCTTTTTCATCCTCCTTCAGATCGCTGGCGGACTCCTGCTCGTTCTTCTGTTTCCTAGGGTCTTCCTGATCTTCCGGCGTGTCCCTCACTCTTTTCTCTTAACGACTGCGGTGACTCTCCGGTGTCTACCCATATTCGGCCATAGCGTGCACTTCGGCTTCCACCAGAGCCTTTTCAGCGGATTCAGCTCTCCTCAAAAGCGCCTGTTGTTCCCGTTTGGCAGCTGATACAGTAGACTTAATGCTTGTAACCGTCTGCTGTATCTTGGTGTGCACATTGTGCTTGTCCTTTACGAATTCATAGAGCTCGTTTACCTTCTTCCGCACCTCCGCCAGCTGCGACTAGTCGCTGCGAGTCGTTCTGAGTAGTGTCGCCTGGGTAGTGTCTCGGGGTGAACACTCGATTCAGGAGTCCCATCTCCCGTTGGTTCACTCTGTACCATGCCACTGCTGGTACTGTCTGGGGCTACTAGTGGCATAAACAGCGATCTCGACAACTTATCACTCCTTGAAAATGCAATTGCATCCTCCTTCACTCCGCTTACCTCTCCTATCAGACTGGAATTTTCAAATGTTTTCATTCTTCTGGGTCCCCCCTCTATCTTCACCGGCCATACATAGTCGCCAGTCTTGATCCAGTGGTTATCTATGCAAGCAGGGAGGCCTCTCAAGGGTAGACACGACCCCGTATGAGGATCTAGTTCAGAGCCGGATAGGTGTAAGTCGGGAATTGGTTATCCGAGCCTAGTACTGATCACTTAAGACGAACGTATCCGGAGACCTGCCTAGGTATTAACGGGACGGAGACAATCGCCCTATAAGTCTACTCACCGTTTCTGGTCAGTATCACCCTTCTTTACTCAGGGAGCAGAATAGCACGATTGTCAGCCGAATATCGTAATCCGATCTGTAGCCCGTGCCTTGTCCATGTGCGTCGCGACCAGTTGTCATAATCAGGATCTTACTGGCATCGATGGCCCTCGAAGGAAGTGCCAAAGTTGGTAGTTCATACGGGATGAGTTTCGCTTAAGAGAAAATCCTAAGCTCCCGCCTAAGTCTG
>JASCZW010014002.1:0-40920 GCA_034211315.2 Aedes japonicus | reverse complement strand
AAAGCAGAAAAAACACACACACCAAAAACTGCCTTAATAAATTGGTATTCATAGCAGTAAAAAATTCACTTTCCTTGCACAATACTACACCACACAGCAACAACTAACCTGAATCCTGGGGTTTGAGCTGTTTAGTGGAATACTTGTAACTATAATTTAGAAGAAAAATTGAGAAGTAATGTCCATTTTAATTCCAACTACCTTTGCTTATCTTCGAAGCCAGATACGCGTCTTCGTCTACAATGTGCAGACTTCTTCAGTGTATCGTACTAACTCGACTTACTCTGGTTATTAGTACGAGACACTGAAAAATCTGCACATTGTAGGCAAATGCTGTGTCTGTCGAAGATAAGCAAAATGGACCAGAATTTAAAATGGAAGTTACTAATTTTTCTTCTTATTTCTAGTAACAACTAACCTACTACAACTTGACTAATCTACCGACCAAGTAGGATTTTTTAGTTTTTAAGATTACAAAAACAACAAACTACCACACACGGTAGGAACACATTTAATAGTTTTAAAGTACCCGTTCCCTATACAATCCACGACACAACAATAATTATCCTGAACTCTAGAGGGTTTGAGCTGTTTAGTGGAATAGCAGCAGCTGTAACTTTAGACGAAAAACCAGTAATCTCCATTTACCTCCAACTACTCGCGCACGTTATTCATCTTCGACAGATACGCGTATTTCGTCTACAATGTGCAGACTTCGTCAGCGTCTCAGTACTAATAACTCGACTGTCCTCGACCCAGTCGAGCATAGTACAGTACAGTTGACGAAGTCTGCACATTGTAGACGAAATACGCATATCTGTCGGTAGAGATACAGCAAGGTAGTTGGGGTTAAATGGAGATTACTAGGCCACTCTTCTACAATTATGGCTACTAATTAACCTACTGATAAAGTAAGAATTTATAGTTAATAAATCGCAGGCAAAATAGGCCTTCACAAAAAAAAATGATTAATTTTAAAAAGCGCGTAAAATTTCAAAGCCAAAGGAGGTCTAAACTATGAAATTGTTTGCAATCTTTCATGCGCCATACAACAACGTTTGCAAGCTTTCGTACAATAGGCTAGATTCAGGCGCTATCTGGCTCAAATTTACACAAAATATCCCATTATATTCAACCATGTCTAGCATTCCCTGTATGTGCATTATATAACGCAGACATTTCAAAGTTTCTTTTTATCTGTGTATCTGTCAAAAGTTTAGCTTTTCGTAGTGGAATTCGAAAGAATCTGCTCGTGTTTATTAGACAGATAGTTAGAAAAAAATATAATTTTTATTCCCTTTTAAAAAACGTGATCAAATTGAAGTGCTTATTTAAATTGTTATAGTCTTACAGGTCATATATAGTTATGGACCATAATCCAACAGTATCGTCTATATCGGCACTATCAAAAGGATGTCTACATAAGCGGTCGTAACCGTTTCTTAGAAGCCACGACACTCCAGTTCTGTGATGGCTTGATTTGGCCGTTTATTACTATGCCAAATCCGTTCTCGAATGATATAAAGTACAAGAGATAAAATACGTGCCAGAAATAGCCAATCCACCCCAACTGTCAGAACTTCGCCTGGCAGAAAAATACTTCTTGCTAAGCGGAAAATTATGATGAAATGATCGACGATTTCAAGAAAAGATGGAGAACCACCACCACTACCGCATCTGAGGATACGATTCAGAATCTGTTGACAGGTGTTTACCAGAATGTTCTGAGAATCTTACAAAAAAAAAAGAGGATTAACATCTCAATTTAACTCTCTATTAATGAAACTCTATTCTACTGAAATAATCAAGCAGTTTTGTCTTTATTTTTTCGCTGGCATTATCTGTGTGTCGAAATTTAACATATAAGCTTGTAGTGGAATTTAATGGATTTTGCTCGCGTTTACTAGCAATAATTTGAAAAAATGTGTTTCAATGTTTTAGTTTTTATTTTTAAAAAGTGATCAAATGAAGTGTTAATTTTAAATTCTCCTATTTTCCCAATCACAATCGTTCTACTAATATGCTCAAAAAAGGTTTTTAAATTGAGTGATTTTTTTTAGGTGAAAGCTAAGAACCACTGTCGTAGTTTGTTTATACTTCTATGAGAACAACAATTACTGAGTGCCAGTTTGATCAAAGTAGTCGATTGGGTTCAGAAATAACGTCAAATGGAACTCGACGAGAAGAAAAAATATTGTGCCCAAACACCTGCAAAATCCGAATTCTCAATTCAAGCTTCACTCAATACTGAAAATGCCGTGAGACAATAGTTTGTCGAGTTGTTAAAACCTACAAGGAAACCCTGAATGCGGAGAGAATCAGCTGACCTACGAAAAAACTGGAACAAGGGATTGCAGCTGCGCAGAAGATGTTAAGGTGCGTTAAAGCCAACCCCGGTCTTTCGATCCGATGATGCCAAATTTCAAACAGAAGGATACAAGTCGTACAAAGCCAGTAGACATCCGAACAGGCACCTAAAGCAGAATTCAGTGGCCAAAAAAGCGTGCAAGCGCTCTTACACGACCGTGCTTTGATGAAACACGAAGGCTGCAACAAGAGCGGACAAGTTCGCAGAATAAGGTAATGATTTTGCAAGCGATTTGCAGTTGTGGCTTAATACGGAACCATATGGAACGGAATATTCGTCACGACCTCGACAATTTACACCCAAGTTTACCTCGAACAATGCCTAAAAAAGCGTGTATTGCCGTTTGCTCCGCAACGCATAAGGGCAAACCCAAGTAACAATTCAAATGCAAATTTGTTTTATTCATGTTTTATTGTTGTTTTATCAAAGCATTATAAAGTTCATTTGATTTTACAGGGCATTTTCCAAGTTATGGTGGTTTTAATTGATAAACAGTTCTTAATAGTTATTAAGGAACACTTGAAAAACTTCCACAGAACTACATCATTTATAACTGTAATTCACCTTATATGTAATTTTATAAGATACTTGATCCTCCTATCAAGGCATCGTTTCTACAACTTCCATAAAACTCGACAATAGTATTGAAAGTGTTTCATGACATTTCTTCATTAAAATGAATGTATCTTGGAAATGCTGCTATAAAACGCTTTTGGAACCGAATTATTCAAAATTAGAGCACATACTCTTGAGAAAGAACATTATGTGAAAAATAAACAAACTGTCACAATGGGCGTCCATAGGTGGAAGAAATTAAAAGCGTTCACATTTTCTTTGTTTATGATGTGCCTCCTCCACACTGATTTTATGGCTATCTTACGAAAGACTTGTTTACCTTGAGCAATTCATACTAGTTTTATTCAAGCGTAGCTCGTCTTTTCAAAGAATAGAATATATAAAGGTGAGCTTATCAGCGGTCCTCCAAAAATCTTGTTAGTCTTGTTCAAGAAATATTAGTTCTATTTACGCTTTATTGTAGTTTCAGATAAAACCTTTGAAAAAAATGGCGAGTGTGGCTATTCTGGATTCCCTCGGAATGGTAGTCATTTACATAGAGTATACAACAAAGCTCTCATTTTTCCAATGCTACGAACAATTTTTGCTGTTTAAGATACATTTTGAAACATAAAATTGATTGAAGACACAATTTATTCAAAGATCTAATTTATCAGCCTTGTCACCAAGTTGTTAAATTTTCAAGTTTTTTTTATTTTTTAAATAAGTCAATGTTCTTTGCAATAATTCCGTGGCGCATTAACATTTTTTAGCTTTTTATGTTATAAATCACCAATAAAGTGAACGTCACATGGAAAAATTTATCAATTTCAGGCAAAAAAGCTCATTCATTTGTGGTAAATTTTACAATTAATTTACATACACATCCACTTCGGAAAATTAACATCATATGTGTATCATTTTTTTTCTTTAAAAGTTTCCACTCAACTATAAACAAAAAAGTCCCCATTCGGTAAAATAAATCCAGAAATGCAATCTTCGAATTATAATTGTGACAGACTGGAAATGTTCTTGTGGTGGTTTTATCATAGGTTTTAAGCATGCCTTGAATGTCATTACAAGTATGTACCGATAAAACTATCAAGTTTTAAGCGAACCATCAGGAAAAGTCTTGAAAACCTCCTGTAGTATGGGCCTGCTGGAACTTACGAGGGTTTTATGACTGTACTATCGATGTTATGAAGAATATCTAGTTTTATTATTGGTTTTATCAAATGAGTCTTGAAAACTTCTTCAAGTGTACCTTAGAATTGATTTTTTACTTGGAAGTCATCTTCGGCACGATTTGTCCAGCTGTCACTACTCCAAGGTGATTCTGGAATGATATGCTGCATACAAGATCAATTTCGACTTCGACGGGACAGTAAATAACATCTAGCAAATGTGAGCAAATTGGAAGAAATGGTTGATTCCGTGTCCGTTTCATCAAGAGGAAAGGTTTGACTTTGAACTTTGAAGTTTTAATAAGAGTACTGATAAGCAACCATCAATGGACTTTTACAAACTGATTCAGTCACGAATTACAGGTCTTTTGTGCGTACCCATTTACTTTTACTTATCACTTCCAATCTGACAGAGCCATCACAATTCGATGGAAGGTTACCATTTTATGTTAAACAGACTTAAAACTAAGATAATTGATCAAAACCCCCAAAAATTCAGAATCATTTTCTTAACCGATTTCCCCCGATTAGAATATTTTAAACCAACTGATATTTGAATTGGGAAATCTGGAAAATTTATATCATCACTTAACGATTACTTTTAAAATTATTTAAAATTAAATAAAAAAATATTTCAAAAATATCACTAGCAACCGCAAGCAAATTCGTTTAAATTCCACTTTAAAAATGATCAAATAAAGAGTTGGTTTAAATTTTGATAGTTTTCCAATAACAATCTTTCCACATTTTAATACGCTCGTGAAAGTGTTTCTAAACAGTTTTCTAATATTTAAACATTAACACCCAAAATAACTTTTTGAAAGGAATATATGTGATGGTCTTGAAAATGATTAATCCACCATTTAAGACATGCCTTTTCGTGAAGGAACGTAATAACTTTATAACTGGCCATAGTATTTAAGAGCCCTGCATAAGAGGTAAAATACCTGATAAAATGAATGATACCATAAAATTTTTCCCAAAATGTTTTGCGAATACAAAATTGAGGTAAGACAATACAAAAATAGTACCTCTCAGATATTCCAACAGAACTTGACGTCACTATAACAGAAAAATATGAGTTCAAATATTTTGCTGAAATTTTTTAAAATATTTAGAAGGATGAGAAAATTTAAAATTTAAAATAAAAACTATGTTTAGAGATATCTGTAGCCGACAGTACGTTGAAAATGTCATTCAGGCTGAATGTTATTAAATTTAAAAACATTGACAAATGGAAGCACGCCAACGATTGAAATAAATAGGAAAAAAACGTAGATCACGGAAAAGCTGAGGAGACCGCATGTGTAAAAAGTTAGGACACGAAATTATCCAGACTCTTCATTTGTATCGTTTTTGAACTGACTCATATTTCATGGCATGAACACAAACTGAAAGAGTTCATATACATTAAACACCCAAATTCACATTGACGGTTGTTTGTTTTGAGAATATAAATAATTTGCAAATAAACAAGAATACAGTTTTTTAAAAGTTTTCTAAAATGATAACGGACTTTGCTTGTTTCGCCTCAATTTTCGTTCAATTCAATTTAAATCAAATTGAAACTCCGCGATTAAAGCATGACACCCTCCATGATGTCCCCCTAAAAAAATATAATTAAATTACACAAGCGATTTCCCTAGCCGAACAAAATGACCTACTTTGTGAGTGGAGGCAATTTTGAATGAATTATTCCACCGTTTATCATCATACACCCAGAAAATGAAATCACTCTCCCATTCTACTGAAGCGCCCTCTAACAAACCTCCCAGATCCCAGAAACGTCAGTCGGTCGTTGGCAGTATAAGGTGTAATAATTTTATTTGCATAATGTCGTCTCCGCGTGTGATTTTCAGATGGCAAGAAAAATTATGTCACGCTGAGAGTGGTGCTGTCATCTGTGAGCAGTGTGCAAAAATATAATGATGATGATGAGGATGATAATCCAGAGGAACGTTCTAGTTTCTGGTTCTTTTTTTTTCATTCTGTGGAAGAGCAGCTACCTGACGACGGAACCTATTAGAGGCACACTCGGTGCACCACCCTCCACAGGGACATGTAGGGACGGGTCTTTCGGGATGCGGAAACTCATCATCGGTGTTGAAGTTTTTCGCAAGGAGTTGACTTGCTAGTAGCTTGAAAAATGCACACATCATGTTTTTTTTTCTCGCTCCGCCACTTCAAGCAGGATCTGGGTGAAAACTACGCCAAAGCTGTTGTTACGACAGCGGAGAAATTTGCATAATTTATACCGATTATTATAGACCTAAGCGGATTTCATCGGGATGCCATCCCAGGTTTTCTCATACATATTCGCATACTTTTTAGGAGAAAAGGAAGCACTCAAATTTCCAATGTTTAAATTATTCTAAACAAGTTAGATAAAAACGATGATTGAACTCATAGATGTTTCTCAAAAATAATTGCGGAAATCCGGTCTTCCAAAAGTTTACTTCAGCAGTTTATCAAACCTCAGAAGAGGAGCCTATGATTTGTCACCAAGCCGACAGTGTCGAGCTTGTCACTGACCAGGTCCGTCCCCGCTTGCTTCGTCCATTCGATCAGTCACTCAACTCCTCAGCCACACTCGATGGGTTTCCTTTCGGGTGGCGAGCGAAGTATTCGTGCTGCAATGAGCAATGTTTACATCCGTCATCAAACATTCATGCGGTGAGGTTGTGTGGGAGAATTTAAACAGAATGAGCCATTTCCCATACGGGACTTGCCTGCCTCAGCCAGTCAGTCACTTGTATATGTATTCTTGCTTGCCTCTGGTAGATTCCCATGACAAACACAGTGCACTTCAATGCTGCTGGCGAACCGAAACTGTGTCGGATGGTTCATGTGGTTGCATAGCAATCCTCCCTTGATGATGAAGAAATTTATCTCCTTAGATGTCATTGCTATCTTCGGTTTGCTCAGGGTAAATTCCCAAATGATGTGTTGGCTAGATCTCTCGCAAGCCACTGGAGATAGTCCGAAAGCAAGATGGATTGCAATTTATATTTATTTACGATATTATTTATTGAATGTGCTTCTGAATGAGCTTGCTTGCTTATTTGCTTGTATACTCTTGACGGCTAGGTGGCTTAATTCCAGTGATTTCTCAGCTTTTGTTTAGGTTTAATTATGGAGAACGTTAAACATTTTTCTGAAGCCATCGATGATGATTCAATTTGTGATAAACAAAGGTTTTGTTCTCTAAGCTTTTAACCTTGCCCAAATTCCTCTGCACAGCAACACCAGAAGCCATATTGCAACCGTCATTTATAGAGCTTCTCTTTGCACATCACTATTTTAGGTCACTTTATGCGGTAAGCCTACCTTCGTTCAATGCTTCCGGCTGATAAAATCAGTAGTAACATTTTACGGCTTCGGTAATAAAGATGTTGACACTGTGTATTTCACTCTTCTCGGGCATCTGAGCATGAAAAAAAATGCCAACTCCATCCAAGTACACGCTGTTGTTTTCTTTTGCCTTTCTCATGACCCGGCAACCAGTCAGAAAAGCGGTTGTAGTAGGCGGCCACAGAAGAGGTCCTTTCTCGCCGCTAATGGCAACAATAAATCCACTCTGATAAGATTATCTTGTTCCCGTGTAGTGCCAGGCTGTTGGTGGCCACTGGCGGATCCACTGGGAAGAAGCCCATCGACGGTGATGGTGGAATAATTTTCCTTTTGGGAACAGAAAAATAATGAAAAGAGAATAGGGAAAATCAAATTTCATCCGAGCAGGACGATCCGGACGGGGATGGACATTATTGAATATATCTAATCCGTAATTTCATCAATTGGAGCCGCACGATCTGCGATTCGGCAGAGAAGACATCGATTCATGCGTCTCGTTGAAATTGAATTTGTGTTGCACGCTTTCTGGGATTTGGATTGACAGCGGTACGGCAAAAAAGACTTTTTTTTAAATACCGGTGAAGTAGTTCCTTGGGATTTAATAGCTTTAATAACTAGATTCAGTATTTGTGGATTCATAATAAAAATAACCAAAACTAGTCAATGAAATAGTCAATGATTAATTCAAAATGTTCTTATGTATTCGTTCATTGGATCTAAAATAAAAACCGATTGGAAAAATTTACTTTGTAACTTAAGAACTTATACACAAGTTCTTCGACTTGAGAAACCACACTATAAATCTCCTTCTTCACAACCGCGAGTTGGTAGAGAGACATTTCAATTTAACGTCTTTCTAATGCCGGAATAGAATAGGTTTAAACCGTAACCAGGCTTTCTTTGGAATTTTTGAACGCCAGAATAACGTTCTAAACAGAACAACGGAACATAGCAATTCTATGGCAAGTCACGGAACAAAGAGATGGCATTTTCAAGTAGAACGTTGAAGAATTTTATGACGCTGAGTTTTCGCTGAATAAATTACGCCATGTTGTTATAAGACACCTGCTCTCCCATCCCTCCTTATCAGTGGATTTAAAACAAACCGTCTTGAGCAATTAGTCGTATTCGACTCATTTTAGAGAAAATTGGAGTTACTCAATACTCAACAATTCCAATCTACAGAAATATTTTCAGGCATCAGCTTTGGCACAGTTCAATCCATCAAATGTGGGACGAGATGCCGAAGGAAGTCGTGCGTGTCACCTGTGATGGGTTTGAAAAACGGTTGAAACTGGTCAACGGAATTACGGCGAGTTATTCCAAAACAGACGTATCTTTGAAACTGTCAATCAATCAATGTAATCAATTATAATATCTTGAATATAGGGTACGAAGCAGCTTAATCAGGAGTGAATCAGTTGTTAAGAGTGACTGTTTTAATCAGTTGTTACGCCCATAAGCTCTATCTATCGGGCTAATGAATGGATGTATGAATCATGATTGATTACCAAATTATTACTGAAGATTTAACATAAAGATTTAAAATACCATTAGTTTCCTACCTGCGTAAAAAGTTCGCTCAAAATTTGCCTTTGTGTATTTTACATTTGCTCGCGTGTACCGGAGGGAATGTCTTCATCAGCCCCTTCTCACATCTAGGCTTGTTGCCAGAATGTGATGTTGAGCGTTTGAGTTAAAATTCATTTGATATTTAAATGATCTGTAATCCCTTTTTATTTCATGTTTCTTCCAGTCATTTGAGGCTGATCTATGCTTATGATTATATTCTTCATCATCTGGCATGATGGATGATGCAATAAAAAAAAAGGTTTCGATGCTGTCCAATAGTACTCAACGATAAATAATGCTTCGCTGCTGAGCGGCAGCTATGGCATCACTGTTGCTTTTGAGAGAACCAGGACATACAAGATGGAATCCCCTTATGGTAGAAGCAATGGCTTCCTCATCCACACATGCAAACTTTGGGTTTGCTCAACAAAATATGCCAAATTAATCCACTTACCTGCAGTGAATCATTGCCATACTGCTAATGGGACAGCAGAACACAATATTCAATCAGTTCACACTGTTTATTTCACTGAAAACACTCTGAATTGATCAAACTAGTGCTCATTTCCACAGAGCAGGTAATTTTTCATAAGTCGTCTTTGTTTACCTTTTTAAAAGCCAGGACCTGCCTATTATTTTCTCACAAAAAACTCGCTATTTCCACTTCTCGTAGCCACCTGAACACTATTTACTTTCACTGAAAGATTAATTATCATCGCGCTCTTTGAAAACAGTGGACAGAAAAATCTGTTTAATCAATGAGAATGGTGCAAAAATTCAGCAGCCGGTCTCAAAAACATGCGCGTTTGCCTTTTTCTAATAATACACTCAGCTGTGCGTAGCGTTGCAGAGCGAAGTGTTGTCAGCAACTGTTGCGCAGGTGTGCTGGACTGATAAAAGTTTTGATTAACGAGTAAAAAAAATGCCGCGTCTTACTTAAAGAGACGGCTGTTTAGCTTCTTTGCGTGAACAGGATAAAAAAAGTGACTAAAGTGCTATTGTAGACATTCGAAAACCAGTGGAGATACGTCGGTTTTCACTCAGATGCATAATTTCAAACGTTTTAAATACATTTTGTCGTTTCTGCTCAAGGAAGACTCATTCGATAGTTTATGATTGGAAAATAAGAACTGAGCAGTACAACGTTTAAAATTCACCAATGTGTGTACTGAACTAGATGGATGGCTTAATACTTAGCTTGCTGATTATGCACCAGACTCCCTTAACCTTCAAAAGGATTCTAACATTTTGAGGGCTTTATGCTCTTTTTTTAATGTGAATATTCCAGGGAATAATTGAATGGATGTACTGTAATCCACGGAGAAAAATTAAAATTACTGGCAACCCACGACCGTTTTCTTTGCCAGTGCACCAATACTATCTATTATGAGAGCAAAAAGAGATATTGTGCGCTACTTGCATGCATCTTGAATACTAAAGGATTCAAGGGAGTTTCACCTTAAACAAAGCAACCCGTTTGTCGCCACAGTCGCTTTGTCTAACATTTCCGTGAGAGTAAGTGAGTTGAGAAATGCATATTGCCTGTGCCTATGCCTATGACAAACTTGAAGTTTGGTTGTGCACATCTGTCTCATAACCTGCTTGTAGACGAGTTTGTGATCGTAGCAATCGATGTTTTTTGGTTGATTGAGGAAATTGTTGTTCGCAGCAAATTGTGAACTGGCCTATTTCATTTCGCCTTCCAACACAGGTACAGAATCGCTCTCTAATTTTATTAGTTTTATTAGTACGGATTACAGAGCTGAAGAAAACATGTACTTGATCGGGAAAGCAATCCGCATGCTTTTAATAAGTCGCGTACCCTATGTAGTTTTGATTTGTATGAGAATATATTTGACACGGTGTACGCGGTGTACAACAGGTGGTTGATAGATTGCTGAATACATAGCAACGGAATTATTTTGAGTATCCATCAGTCGCTTTAATTTTTCTAGAAATGAAAAATCTAAAATATAAGTGAATGGTCACGCGAGGGTTAACAGCAAGAGCAAACTTTATCCACAATTAGCTGGTACTGTAGTGCTCTCTCGTCGGTTATTATAAATTTCTGTACGTGTCTGTTTCGCGGTAGGAAGATCTCTGATAACAGATACCGGGAGTAAGGGCTACATGAGAATGGTCAGACTCTCACTGAGTCAGCTGACCAAGTAGGTGGCACAATAAAATCAGATTCAAATCAGACCACATGAAAATGGAATCCATCTATTCGTTTAACCGCAAACTCTCAAGTTTTTCTAGCTAAATTTCAGTGCGGGTAACAAACAGTTTTATAAGTCGTCCTACATCCCAGTCCGGTCCCCGCATTGTGCTAAAAACAGTAGAAATTTTAATTTTTTTGTTACTTAAAAGGACTCACCTTCAGCCATAATAGGTTCGCCGCAGAGTTAAGCTCAATGAAAGAATGCACACCAATTTTACACTAAAATCTCTAATATGTTCATCTCTAATAAATAAGGTTTTCAAGCAAAAACGAAGTAAACATTGGTCGCGAGTGGACCTGTTTTACTTCACTGTCATATTTTTTCGGTTCTGTCTGTCTGTCTGTCTGTCTGTCTGTCTGTCTGTCTGTCTGTCTGTCTGTCTGTCTGTCTGTCTGTCTGTCTGTCTGTCTGTCTGTCTGTCTGTCTGTCTGTCTGTCTGTCTGTCTGTCTGTCTGTCTGTCTGTCTGTCTGTCTGTCTGTCTGTCTGTCTGTCTGTCTGTCTGAAAATGGAACTTCAGTTTTTTCTTTGGTGGTTTGAGAAGGTGGGCTCGCATACAATTGAAACACAAGTTTCAACCAAACATGAGAACTATCCCTGTTCCTATGAAAATTTGTATGCAGAGGTTTTTGGGGCCATGAAGGAACCTTACAATAGTTCGAGATCCCCCCTCCCCCATCTGGACGCGGGGGCTTCCATGCAAATTAACCAGTATCACTCTAGAACTAATCAAGCAGATGGAACCAAATTTAGCATGTGGAGGTTTTTGGAGTCAGGAAATGTTTTTATGCTGGTTCAAAACCACTCCACATTGGTCCGAAAGGGTGATTTTCAGGAATAAAATAAAAAGTGCACTTAGATGACGTGTAATCGATTTGGTGTCTTCGAAGAAGTTTTTGATAAGATTAAGGCGCATCTGAAAAAGGGGTCGTCCATAAACTGCGTTCATCGGGGCCCGATTTATTTTTTTTAACTTTTTTGTGTGACGTTTTAGGCTTTTGAAACATTCTACAAAATTGTAGAACTCACAATTTCCATAAACTTTGCAAAAAACATCAACTTGCTATCTTGTTTTTTATTGAGATATGAATGCATTTTATATGGGAACCCCTTTAAAATCGGTTTTTTAGCTCTAACTTTTTCTTTGATTTTTTCTCGGTCTACTATGTTATAAAAGTTTTTCCTTTTGCTTAAACACACCACAACTTTTACGAAGACAGCAATACGCTATCTTTTAGAACTGAAATGATACAAGCGTTTTGTTGTTCAAAATATGCCATTTTCCAAGGGTTATATCTCAAAATGGCGCAAACATTTTGAAATAAAATTACGTGACATTATGGTAAATATTTGACTTAACATTTTTATATGTTATAATATATGGGGGTAATTGATAATTTCTAGGTGGGCATGAATCAAAGAAGTGTGGTATTCGGTAAAAATACAGTCTTCAATAAGCTTTTCAATTGTAATTTCTTACTTTGAGTTTTCCGCGGCATTCTAAGGTAAAGAAAGTTTTTCTTTTCACAGAAACACACAAAGTTTTGGATGATGGCTGTACTCTAGCCTTTAAATTTGAAAAGATTTCAACAATAACAATGAAGGGAGGCGACATGCGACATACTATGTGTTGAGGAAATCAAGTAAGCCATGGAATCGCATGAAGAGAAAATAATTCACTATCCTAACAATCGTTGCTGAGTACGGTAATAAAAAACAATAATTATCAATCGGAAAAGTGTTTAAAGAAAACTTCAAGCCGAAGAAATAAGCAGCTACAAATGAACGAAAACAATTTGCATTATATTCGACTTTCCATGTACGTCTCGCACGCAGCTGAGAACGGCATAAAGCACACTTAGGAAAAATTTTGCTTCAGTCGTTTGGCAGCATTGAAGCTGTGCGGAGGAGCGCTGGTAGCTGGTCGCAGTGAGCTAGACGCAGGGAGCTGGTCGCAGAGAGCTGGTCGCAGGAAGCTGGTCGCAGAGAGCAGGTCGCAGGAGCTGGTCGCAGGAGCTGCTTCAGGGCTCCACCAAGCCGCAGCGTTCTCGAAGTTGCGGCGAAACAATCGCCACGAAGAGGTAAGATGGCGGCTTGCACAAATTCGACGCGATTGTGCGCCCTCTTAATCCGCCATTTTGCTTCATCGCGACGATCTCTGTTTGGGAGAGGCTTGCTACTTTCCACCACCAGCTGCCTCTGCACCAGCTCCGCTGCCGTACTAATGAAGGCTCCACAAACTGCAGCAATTTTTAGCCACCGCGGCAGCGAAATCGCGGTGGAAAAATCGCCGCTGTGAGATTACATGGCGGCTTATCGGAGCGCACAAACCAACGCGATGCGTATTTTAATCGCGTTGGTTTGTGCGCTCCGTAAACCGCCATGTGATCTCGCAGCGGCGATTTTCCGCCGCATTCGCTGCCGCCTGATAAACTGCTGCAGGTTGGTGGAGCCTTCATTTGCACGGCAGCGGAGCTGGATGCAGGCAGCTGGTGGTGAAAAGTCAGCGGAGCTCTCAAGCAGCGATCATCGCGATGAGGTAAAATGGCGGATTGTGAAGGCGTACAATCGCGTCGGTTTCGGCTAGCCGCCATCTTCATCGTTGCGATTGTTTCGTCGCGACTTCGAAAACTCTGCTGTTTGGAAAGCGTCCTGCGGGGCGAGTAGCAGTCAGCAGAAGGTGGAAATAATCTGTCCTTTTAAGGACAATTAATTCAAATAAAAGAGTTGATTATTCAAGAATGAACTAATCTTGAATTAAGTTCGGTGCCGTCGGTAAAAATTTTACCCAGCTGGTTGGCGCTATCCATTAATTGATAATCTGTCCTTTTGAGGACAACCAATTAAATCAAAAGAGTTGTTTAAAAAGAATCAAACTTTTATTTCGTTTGGTTTGTGCGCCTAATATAGTGCCAATTCGCAACTGCAAAAACGCCTGCATGAAGGGCGAGCTGTCGGGAAAATTTTGGCTGGTTGGCGCAACCCGCGATGAATCAATAAATGCTACCAGATACAAATCCATCTTTGCTACTGTCAATTTAAAATTCTCAGCTTGAGAGTTTGTTTGATTGGGATTTTCGTTTCAAATTGTCGATTGGCAGCCAGTGGTATTAGCAAAACTTGTTTTCCCTTCGTCGCATACCTTAAACCACACAAATTTCCTATCACGGACACCATTTTCGATGTCGAACATAATATTTCGAACCAACATTCTCTGTAAATTCCAATTAGTGGTGTTATAAACAGTTGTTCTGTTGTGTTAACGATTCGCGTTGGATAGAGTTCTACCTCTAGGAAGAAAACTTTTTGTTATTATTGGGTTTGGAATATATCTAAAGATTTCTTTAAATTTCCGTTTTCGATGTTCAACGAAATCTTGGATATCGTGAAAGTAGTTGAAACGATTCACAACCGCCGCTTATGAGCATAGAAATTGAGAATCTCAGCGCACATGCAGCAGACGTTTCAGCCGATAGTTCACTAACAGGAGCGGACTTTATTGCTGTAAGTGAAACTTGTCAGGAGGATGGTGCTGCAGTCGAAATCACCGGCTTCGATTGCATTGGTCAGGCAATGCGTGATAGCGTGAGTGTTGGATGAGTGGCCATATATAAAGGTGTACGGCCCCCTTCACCACAAGACCGCACATCATCGAGAAACTTTGCGCATCTTACGATGAGCAACTGGGAGTAACCGATCAATATGGCGATATCTGTGCTTCAGAGCTAGTTATACGAGACACAGCGACGTTGCTCTTATCGATTTTCATTTCACCAGGTATGATTTAGAATTAGATTTCTTTGTTCGTTTGTTTGTTTGATATATTGTTCAACACTTTTTATATGATTTTGCCAGGTCTCACAATCAGAAAAGGTATGCCAGTTATTGTGACTGGCAATTTTAATATCACTGTTCCAAAGTCAGAGAAACTTCCCTTCTTTGATTTCATGAAGAAGTACCTTTATCTCGACTTGGCTTTGAACTGTGATTAAACAACTAGTCGTGATGAAGATTCTGCCGCTTTAACCTTCGTTCGTGACCTCCGTTTGCAATGTCAGCAATATTATGCATTTTTCTTGAACCACCGTCCAACGATTTTGATTTTCGACGAATAAACATTAAGTAATGTCAAGCGATTATGATTATAAAGATGAGCAAAATTATCATTAATTTAATAATTTTATATTCCCTAACAGATCCTTAACTATCTTCTAGGCCTTAAAGATAGTCCATCGTAAAACGATGCAACCGTGGCTGTGTCATCATTTAAACCAAAGGCCCTTTTCAGGGCCACCAAAAGTTATAAAGAGTGTTCAAGAGAATTTTCCCACGCACTGACTTCATAAAACCAAACGGCCCTTTTCAGGGCCACCAAAGAGTTATAAAGAGTGTACAAAAGAATTTTCCCACGCACTGACTTCATAAAACCAAACGGCCCTTTTCAGGGCACCAAATAATATCTCAAGAGCATACAATAGAATTTTCTTACATACTGGATTCAAAACGCTGGTCAAATGTCCCATAAGAGCCGCACCCGTCATATTGTGACTTAAACTGCTTCTATCGGTAAGGGTAAGCGACCGGCACGAATAATTGAAACCCTTTTAACGCTAATAATAGCCACACAGAATTTCCCTGACAATATAATGCATCACTTGGTTTAACGTAGTCTACGTCAACCGGTCGTGTCTTGTACACAACCCCACTGATTTTTTCAGATGCGCCTTAATCTTATCAAAAACTTCTTCGAAGACACCAAATCGATTACACGTCATCTAAGTGCACTTTTTATTTTATTCCTGAAAATCGCCCTTTCGGACCAAGGTGCACTCCTTTATCAGGAAGGGATGGCTCTCATACAAATAAACAGAAATTTCTGCATTACTTAAGAAATTATCAAGTAAATGTAATCAAATTTGACATGTGGAAGTTTTTAAAGGCAAGAAATGTATCTATGGTGATTCGGTTCCCCTTATTTCTCTGGCTTTCATATAAATGAAATACAAATTGAAACCAAATATGCGAATTATCCCTACTGTTGTAAAAATTTGTATGCATGGGTTTTCTGGAATTTCTGGTGCATTGGGACCAGAGAAGGTTCTTATGAGGGTTCGAAAACCCTCTCCCATCAGAGAGGGGGGTGGGTGATCCCATACATATGAAGCACAAATTTCTGCATAACTCGGTAACTAATCAAGTAATGGAACCAAATTTGGCATCAGGGGTTTTTGGAGGCTGGATTTCTTTTTTAGAAAGTTTGAGGATATGTTTTCTATGGTGGCTTGAGACTCCTCCCCTCTCTGGAGGGGGAGTGACTCTCAAACAAATGAGGCAGAAATTTCAACCAAACATGAGAATTATCCAGGCAGCTAAAACACAGAATGTGTATTCCTCGGGTAAGCAGGGTGTTCTGATAAAAGTTTGAATCTCTTCTTTGTCAAGAATGGGGAATGCTTGAGATACTCTTAGTGCTACATTATGCACAAGAAGGTTATGCAAGAGAAAATGACGCTCACACCAACAGGATACGGCGTCGTTTAAAGATAAATGTTTTGTCTATGAAATGCTTCAACACTGAAAGAAAAACCGGTTAAAACTACCAATGCGAGGGTTAAATTAAAAACACACACCAAGGTTTTTCTTTTCAGAAACGCGTTCAATAGCACCAATTGGGAGACTACTGGGTACCTGTGCAGGATTCTGAGAAACTACTTTCAAATTGGTCACTGGCTTACAACACAGAACACGGGTCAGGAATGTGTCCAAATCACCTTAGGAGTTCCGCAAGGTTCTATCCTGTGTCCGGTGTTTTGAAACACAAACAATGACGAAGTGTTGAGACTTAAGCTACGGTTTCGCGGAAGACATCACTCTCAAAGTCTAAGGAGAATTCATGGAAGAGATGGAGTAGACAGGAAACTGGAGTTAGTCCATCATAAAATAGAGGTTATTGTAGTCAATAATAGGAAATCAGAGCAACAGGTGACCATTATAATAGTGAGGGCAACTGCACTGTCACATTATAATCTTTCCAAAAACCAGCATCTTATGGGATTACAGAATAACTTCATTCTATAATAATTCCGCGTATTTTGACTGAAAAGTACCAACACGTAAATTAAAAATCAGTGGGGTTGTGTGCAAGACACGACCGGTAGACGTAGACTACTTTAAACCAAGTGATGCATAATAATGTCAGGGAAATTATGTGTGGCTATTATTAGCGTTAAAAGTGTTTCTATTATTCGTGCCGGTCGCTTACCCTTACCGATAGAAGCAGTTTAAGTCACAATATGACGGGTGCGGCTCTTATGGGACATAAGACCAGCGTTTTGAAGCCAGTATGTAAAAAAATTCTATTGTACGCTCTTGAGATATTATTTGGAGGCCCTGAAAAGGGCCATTTGGTTTTATAAAGTCAGGGCGTGGGAAAATTCTGTTGAACACTCTTTATAACTCTTTGGTGGCCCTGAAAAGGGCCTTTTGGTTTAAATGATGACACGGCTACGGTTGCACGTTTTACGATGGACTATCTTTAATAGAAGATAGTTGAGGATCTGTTAGGGAATATAAAATTATTAAATTTATGATAGTTTTGCTCATTCTTATAATCATAATCGCTTGACATTACTAAATGTTTATTGGTATGTCATACTGTGCCTGAATGGCCTGCATCTCGGAATTCTCACCATCGCCGGAACCAATGTTTTGCATCGTTTGGGGGATTTCAGTAACGACAGGCAGCGGAGGAAATTCTATAATACGTACATACAAACATATATTTTGACAGATACCTTGTCTCCTTTTCAACATTCACCCTTTAAATACCATACCATTCGGATCATTTGTATACAATCTGAGTTGTAGTATGCCTTTGCATAATTCATCTTCAAAGAATCAAAGATTTGCAATTTAAGCAATTCTGGATTTCAAGGGTAATAATAAACATTGAAATACTCTAGAATTCAAATCACGATAAAATTCGTTATCAGAAAATATCCGACAGATTTATTGATTGTTATAAAAACACTTTAATCAATTGCAACATTTTCAGATGTGTAAGTGTCTCAAAAAATGTTCAAAGTTCAGAAACTTATATCAAACAGAAAATAACAAAAATTATCTTGCAGTTGTTGTACGATTATATACAAGTATATAGGGTACATGTCCCTTGACTCAGTTGATTATGTAGCGCACGATTACAATTTTAACTATAACTCATACAATAATTTAGCTAGAAACGATATTCAACTAGTTATACCTTTGCTAAGACATGTTTAACAAGGCGTTTGCTGTACTGGACCATGAAAAGTCACCAACAAACATTATTGAGTCGAAAACTTTCGATGGATATTGATATCATTAAGGATTCTTGTTTGGACGCATTTCAGTAAAGTTTGTTTATTTCATCGCTCCGGGTATTTATTTATATTAACGCTAATTCGGCTATATTCGGTATACTATACGGAATATAAAGCTACTTGATAACATCTAAATGACTTTCTCATGTGATCAATCGGCCATTCCATTTCAAAACATTAAAATTCCCACTATATTCATTTAGTTATATAAGTGTTGGTATGAATAAGCCCTTCGAAAAATACACTTCAATTTTCCATTGAAAACTTTTATATTCTACATTTTACTATGTGATGAATACATTAGGCCATAGTTGGGAATATAAGGTTAAATGCGTACCTAAAATATGGTCTGATTTTATGGATCCGCTGCATAGTACACTGTTGCCACTCTGAGGACAACAACATCGGAGGTCCACCGTCTGGCCGAGATAAAAATGCTCCACGATCGTTTTAGTGAGTCTATCAATCGGTACAGGGCACGCTGCCTGACATCGGATCACCAGATCATCCGGAATCTAGTTCACCACCTCTAGGATTTTCAAATTGTAGTTTTAGTTGTAGTTGTAGAATTAGGTTATCAAAATTTAACTAACAATACCCCAAGGGCTGATCTGAATAATTATTTAAAACACATAACACAATAAACACATTAAACACATAAAACACTTAAAACAAAGCTGAAGAGCCTACTGGGCTAAATCACTTAAAAATTGTAATCAAGTGTGTAAGACAAAGAATGAAAATAAAAACAAATTTAGTAGTACACTGTTGCCTAGTAACGACTTGGCAAAATCCAATATTACTGCCAATCGACCGAAATGTAAGATAAACTCTTGTTCAAATAACTCTCTTAAATTAGAAATTTAATTGATTTATTGATTCATCGCGGGTTGCGCCAACCAGTTAGGAAATTTTTTTCACCGACGGAGAATTTTCCTGCAGTCGTGACGAACAAATCGGCACTAGATTAAATGGCGCACAAACCGAACGAAATATTAATTTAATTCTTATACAAACAACTCTCTGAACTGGATTGGGCCTCAAAAGGACAGATTATTTATTAGTGGGTTGCGCCAACCAGCTGGGTAAAATTTTTCCAACGGCTCACTCTACATGGAGGCGTTTTAGCAGTTGCGGCGAACGAATCGGCACCATATTAGGCGCACAAACCGAACGAAATAAAAGTTTAATTCTTGTATAAACAACTCTTTTTATTAAATTGGTTGTCCTCAAAAGGACAGATTATCAATTTACGGATTACGGATTGCGCCAACCAGCTGGCCAACCCTCCATCGAGCACCGAACTAAATTTAAGATTAGTTCTTTAATAAACAACTCTTTTATATTAATTTATTGTCCTCAAAAGAACAGATTATTTCCACCTACTGATGCTTGCCCCCAAGGACGCTTTCCCCCAAACAGCAGCGTTTTCGAAGTCGCGGCGAAACAATTGCCACGATGAGGTAAGATGGCGGCTTGCACAAACCGACGTGATTGTGCGCCCCCATAATCCGCCATTTTACCTCATCGCGACGATCGCTGTTTGAGAGAGCTTTGGTACATATTACCTTAAGCTGCTACGCGACCACCAGCTGCCTCTGCGACCAGCTCCGCTGCCGGCAAATGAAGCAGCTGCGAACAGCTATCAGCGACCACCTTCGCACAGCTTCAATGCTGCCAAGCGACTGAGCACAAAATTTTCCTAAATGTGTGTTCTATGCCGTTCTCAGCTGCATGCGAGACGTACATGGAGAGACGAATGACATGATTGGTTAAAGTCTCTCTCTAACACAAAGAAGAAGAAGATGATGTAAGACGTTCCTTGCTTCGATTTGAAATCTGTGATAGGAAATTTGGTAAATTTACTCTGCAAAATGTCATTATAAGACATCACCGTATATTTGCGTTATTTTCAATAGTTTACTATTGTTTGAGTATAATGTTTGACAATTGAATTGAAGCGCGGTAAAATTTCCGACCGATGGAGGTAGAAATCATGTAAATCTATCGTGGATTATTTGAGTTATTCGCGTACAAAACGTACGGTTTTTCGTGACGGTTGCAAAATTTTAGATTTTAATTTAACACCCTACCCTTGCCGTAAGACGTAGTCTACGTCAAAAAAATCTACTGATTGGTCCGTCTTAATGGATCCACTGGCTTTACTGTCTTCAATAAAAAATTCTAGTGCCTTCCACAAAATTCAGGGACCTAGTTCAGTTTATGTTGCTGAGCTGGCAGCGATCAACTTCGCATTAGGAAAGATTTCCAACATGCCCGCTGACCATTACTTCATATTCTCGGACAGTTCAATTGAGGCTCTTTAGTTGATTGGGATCTCGCGATCTGTGTTCTATGCAACCGATTTATGTGTTTCTCCAGATGTCTAGTATTAGAGTTTAATCTGCTTGTGTTTTTTTGAAACTTCAATTGACGTTTTCCAGGAAAACAGGGCTGCGTTTTTTAATATTGTTTTTTGTTCATGAACCCTACCTACGTGTGGACGAATTTTCGTAATAATTTGAGACCCTTCATCCCAAACCTGTACGATAATAAAAACAATCTCCGCCCAACACAAAAAGGGAGCCCAAACCACATCGTTAAAGTGCTGGCGACAACTATCTGATGAGACTACAGCGCCCCATTTCCAAGTTCCTCTGTCCAATCCATCCCAAATAAAATGTCACTCCTTTTAACCCTGGGTAAACCGCGAGTAAACGGCCCAAGCCACCGCTAAGTGGTCCCGCAGGTACTGGAGGTCATGATTGACTACATGCTGTTCTTTATCAGCCACGTTAAGAAGACCTTCCTGGCTATATCGGCAGTATACCGCATGATGTCGAATAGATTGGCGGTGAGGTAAGAGGTATCCTCGGTAAACTGGATAGTACGCTCAGGCTAATGTGCCTGAGAGTAGCCTGGCGTTTCGCACCGGGTACCGCGACGCTGTCTGCATAATAGAGGATATGACGCCCATTGGGATCATCATGAAAGAGGACGTAGAGTGCGTCGATCAAACTGGCACAGTAAGTATTTCTGTACCACTAGAGTTGCATCTATGGTCAAATGGCAACTCGTATGTGACAACTCCACAAAGAGTCGGTGGAGACCCATCGACTTATTCCGGAGCTCTCCAAGTGGGTCAGTCAGCGACACGGAGAAGTTAACTTTCGTTTGACGCAGATCCATGTTTGTTGTAGGCAGTAGAGTACGGGCATGCCGAGTCTTCCACGTGTCCCAGGTGTGCGGACACAGAGACATCCACAGAATATGTGTTCTACGCATTTTATCGCTTTAGCGGTGCGAGAAACGGTACAACTCCAGATAATCTTGCCGAGACCGGATGGTGCAATGACCAGCGGCAGGTTAGAAGGGAGCTAACTATTAAAGTCCAAAGCAATTATGATGCTCAGGGCACAATATTCCCTTATCGGATCAATAAGCATGTATGAAACAGAAAAGTGTGAATCAGGTGAATGTACAAAACATTGATGTCAACAGCAGGAGAGACTCAATTAAGAACAATTCAGGATAGTTTTGGAAATGCGCCAAAACGAGGATATCGCACAATAACACTACGAAAAAGGATTTTGGATGCTCCAGCGCTACACAAAAATGTAACGAATTTATTATTAATTTTGGAAAGTGCTATCACTAGTGAAACATTCGATCGAATAAGAAGAAAAGAAAAGTTATAACTTGGGAAACTACTGCTAACAACTGACCATAGAGTAGCAAATCTGAGTGACAAACCCGATTTAACTCTAAAGCATTTGAGAAAACTCATAATTATTCGCTTCCGGTTAGCTAAATCTGCAAAAATGGAAACCCTAATAGATACAGTTAAAACAGTATGATCAGTTTTACCTAAGTATGATTGTACACCTAAAAAATTGCGGAATTTCTTGGACGAGCTTGAAGTCGTCTAACAAATTGCTACGACAGCAGATCAATTACCGACGGTAATTAACATTAACATTACATTACCATTTTGACAAAACTGGAAGGCCAGCAGCACCCGCATCTATTGACGCAATAATTGCAAAATTGCAGTAGGTTTCGAAACGTTTTTGACTCATTTTTGTCAAAAGTGGAGTCACTTATATATGAGTAAATGTGACTGGGATTGACAAGTCGACACATCTTAAACATCGATTTGATTTAAGTCGGTGTCTTAGATATGTCGAGTTGTCAATCCTAGTCACATTAACTTAAATTTAAGTGACTCCGCTTTTGAAGAAAATGAGTCAAAAACGCTTCAAAATTGCTGTGCGGAAAAGATAAAGATAAATGAGCTTTCAGATGATTTGTTTATAGACCAAACCAATAACTAACCTTCAAACAACCCACTCACAGTGAAGGGTGACAGTTATAGTATAGACCAGTTATATTTCAAAATTGAGGGGCTATTAAGTAGAACAGATGACTGAGTTCATCAGATATTTCAGTCAATAGTGTCCACACATAGTTATAATCAACCATCGACAGCTCGGAACAATAACTCTTAGTATCTTTTCAAAGAAATGGCTATGATTTTTAAATATCTGGGGAATTACAAGGATTCTACTTATACCTTTGTTCTTAATTTAGTTTCTTTTCAGGCAACAAATAATTTATTTCTACCAAATTTTGAAGACAATATCCTGATTTCTCGTGGAAGTGCAGAGGACTTCTCGGCTTCCTTCAAAGCGAGTATCACTTCATCACGTTTACACATTGAGGATTCATGTTAGTCCCAAAAATCATCTGTTGGTTCTTTGTATAAATACAGCTGATCTGGCAATAACGGAGTAGCATCCGGGGGCGGTCAATCATGCTCATGCTCAAACGCTGTCTGGCACTTTGGCTTCCACTCGAATTGTAAATTTTTCCTTAATATTTTATTTAATGGATGGGCGATTTCTGCTAAATTCTTGATAGTCTAGTCTATAATAGTTTCAGAATGTCACAAATCGTCTTAGGTCATCTGTATCGCTCGGTGTTGGGTATTTTTCTACGACTTTTCCGGTAAAATGCCTTTTTCTGAAATATTATGTCTGAGATATGTTATTTGGAAGAGTAGTTATGTCAAAAGAGTCATAGAAATCTAATCTCAAATAACTGTTCAAACAGATGCAATTCGATTCAATGTCAAAAATTATCTGACAATGTTTCCAGCGAGCTGAAAAGATATTTCATTTTATAACAAAGAATAATGATGCGTAACAGTTCATTAGATGCAACAATTTTGGAACCGCTATAAACTTTTTCAAGTTATTTGACTCCAGCACTGTGCTGTCTTCGGCATAATAGTTAGGCACTATTTGAACTTATTGAATAATGTGTTAACTCATTCTTGATCAAATCTGTACCGACAGTAAAACACTTTTTGTTTACTTACACAAAATAAACGAAAATAGTCATTGTTAACATTAGCAGGTTCGCCCAACCGNAAAATGGCACTGAGATGTCAATTATTTGATGCAAAATTCAACATTATTTTGAGCAAAAAAACTAACTTGATTTGACCCATATGTTCAACGTGTAAACCCTCTCCAATAAGTTCACAAATTCCATTCCCGATTATGAAATAACCGAACCGCTTGATTCGAAAGCCACCCGGGCACCCGCAATAATTTACGATCATAAGTGAAGTGTGACAATAGTTCCATCCAGGCCTGCCAATTGGCCCATTCGCCCCCGTATCGAACATCCGTAACCCACATCGGAGGAGAGGCCAACTTTCGCATCGCATCGTAAAATCCGATGAAATATGCAACACGTGCGCAACGCATAGGTCTACGGCAAAAATCCCAGAAATAACAAATAAAATGCTGCGAAAAATAAACAAACCGCAAAATTGAAAGTTATGACGGTTACGGGGAAGAATACTAAACAGATAGGCTCGGTAAGTACCTCCGAGGTCGACAAGGCCAAAAACTGCTAATCCTCTCCTTTCGCCAGGGGTGCTGCTCGTGTGTAAACTTGTCTGAGTGAGATGTTTTCCTGTTGTTGTTGTTGTTGTTTTTGCTTTCGTGGGTGGCCACCAAGAACGAGATGCCGGATAATTGGCGAGGAAGAAAGCAATCGAGACCGTATCTTTATCGCTAGGGTCCAGGAGAGCGGTTGTTTGGCTTGATATGTTAAAATATTTTTTATCAGTTTTTATGACTACCGGTGGTAGGTAGTCGCACCTTTTTTCCGGGCTGGCCGGTGGCTTTAGGATAGATCCGGCAGAAGTGCGTTGTTTTGCATGTTTATCGTTGCGGTTTTTGCTCTCGAGTTCATAGTTATTAGCAATTTTTTACGTGTTCCACAAAGGATAACAGCGACGTTTGGCCAATTTTGCAGCTTCAGTTGAAATTTATATTGGGATTCTGTAGCATGCAGAGCTCCTGTCTTTATGATTGGTTTTCCAATTCTTTATTTGAAATATAAACCTGTAAGCTAAATTTTCCTGAGGTGAAAGATTCGTTGCTGGAATTTCAATGAGATCGATGAAATTTCGAAAATAAATAATTTCGTTAGCAGGAGAAACATGGTTTCATTCGAAGGTTGGAAAACTGTTTCGAGCATTGCAAATTGAATGGCAATAAATTTCCTCCCTTGTGACAGGGCACCAGAAAGAAGTCATCAATTAGATTAACGTCCAAACAGGGAGAACCGGTGAAAAGGTTAGCCTTTCAAATGGGTAACCCATTTTCAATTCTTGATTCGATCGAATTGAATTTAAAGTGAACCGTTTTACCGTGGTGCCTTTCCTTCCCCGCCTACTCTCAAGCCCGCCCACGCGCGCATTGACTTGGCATCTGAAGACTAGACAGCGCCAACTACGACGACGGATGCGAGGTTGGAGAAGCAAATTCAATCTGCTGAACGGAAAGGTTGGATTTGTTGATAGTAGATAGTGGAAAACGAGTAAAATTGAATTATCCACTTCTCTTACTGGGCTTGCAATGGATATTTTACAGGGGTTGGGGATGTTTCGTTACCCAGTTTAACCGATCAAACTCAAATAGTACACTGGTGATATAAGGGATCTTAGTGAGGTCAAAAAATTTCCTTCGATATGTTGCGAGAGATCACGAAGGGCATTTGTTTAAATGTTACCCTTTCCATTAACCCGGATTGACTTTATAATGCAAAAGCTCCATTTAAGATAATTTGAACCGAAAAAAAATTGATCCGCTAGTTTTAACAAAACCTCAGATATCCATAAAGCATGATTGGAATGAGCTTCTTCAAGATCAATTTCGTAAGTCGAAAGGCATGTGCACTAAAAATCAGAGGATTCGTTCCCTTTCTAGGTACTGATCAATTTCGATAACGAATATCAACTCAATCGTGATCCGAGCTAGACAACCCTTCCATGAGGTAGGAGATGTTTTGGGAATGCGTGATCTTCCCTAAATGCAAGCGATTGACGAATTCCTTTATTTGGCTAATTTTAATGTGTAACGTCATCACACTTCCTATTTCAGTGAATGTCCCACTATTGTGTTATACTATCCTCTTGTTTCCGTGCTACTTGTACCTGCCCATCAAGCTATTGGTCTGCGCCTAGCTCCTGAGCCTAGGACGTGATGGCAGCCGCAGTTATGATTTAAAAACTTGAATAAGTTACCTGCCTAGTTCCTTTCAAACGATAATGCGACCCATTAAAATCGAGCCAGCTATGAGTAATTGGTGCCCCATTTACCAACATCATAAAGCAAAGTATTGTAAACAACAGTTTTGAATATCGGCTCCGCAAAGTGTTACATACGTCTTAGCCTTGTGAATAATCGAACTATTACAAAAAAAACAAACAGTCGTAATACACTCACCGAAATAAAAATGGCAGCACCTTGCTTTTTTGATATGTATAAATGCATGAATAATTTAATTGAATTCTTGTAAGATGTACTCAGATAAGTTACCAATCAAGCCAGTGTAAAATGATTTAGTCTTCTAGGACAATGTACATTTCAGTACAAAAAAACGAAAAAAATAGGGCGTAATACAAATAACACCACCTTTTCTTTTAACCAAAGGATAAATTATTTTCTCAAAATTCAACTTGAAGCGTTACTAAGTAATGTGTACACGGAAAAAAAATCCGTGCCCAGATCCGTGAACTGCAATCATGAATTCGAGAACAAGCATAAATACACCGTGAACTGAATCACGTAATCGGATACTAGTTCACGTTTTTAGGCAAAAATCATGAAAACGTGAACTAGTTCACGGTCCGTTTTGATTTTCGTGAACGCTTTTGTTTCTGTGTATACGAGCCATTGTTTCGGATAACTTCAATTAGTCGCGATTCCACCATGCTCTAACTCGTTTTTTCAGCATGTTTACGTTGTCGAATTGCTTGCTATTTTCGTAATCTTCGGACTTAATTTAAGTGGAAGTCCACGCCAACGGAAGCTTTCCTCGAAAGGAAAAGGCGCCCCAAACCATCAGTGTTCCACCACCAAAGTTCCTGATCATTTTCACATCCGGGTTCTTGCTCAAGTCGTGCCATTTGTCCTGCCAACCTTCCCGACCATCAAGGTTAAACTTCTTTTTCATCCGAAAACAGCACATTGTTCCATTCATCGGTCCAGGAAATGTACTTTTCTGCTTATTTTTAACGATACAGTTTATGCCGTTCTGTGAGGTTGGGCTTTCCCAGCCTTTTCCGCCACTTTAAGTTCTCGCTTACGTTTGCATTAAAAACAAGGTCTTTTTTCGGATGGTGATAAAAAAAAAAGCTAAGACAGATAATTGCGTTTGATAAATTTTCCACGGTAGGTAATTACTTAAGCTTACTTGCAAAAAAATTCTACGCCATTGCGAGCGACCTTCCGGAAGTTAACCGGAACATTCGCCATGGCGGACGAAAACATGCGTGTAGGCATGTTTTTGAGTTCTTTCTTCGGTTTCTTTCGCCGTCTTTCCATTCCTCCTCAGTTTTCGCAAGAAAACTGTTGGAGTAGATCTTACGCTTCAGGTTGGACAAGAAATTCTCAATAGGACGCAGCTGGGGAACGTTTGGCAGGTTCGACGACTTGGATACCACATCGATATTCATCCGCTCTATCTCCTCCAACGATCGCTTCGAGAAGTGGGCCAACGCCAGATCCGGCCAGAACACCGTGTCTTCGCCCTTGATTTTGATGAACGACGCAACTTCCGGCAGGCATTTCGTACTATAAATTTCCCCGTTCATGGCCACTCCGGAGCGAAAGAAAAGCGGCTTTGACATCCCTCTCTCGCTGATTGGCAGCCACAGCAGCACCTTCTTGGGGAACTTGGTGTGTGAAATGAACTTCACCTCCTGCCAGTCGTTGCCATCCAGGGTGAGATAGGTCTCGTCGTCCATAAGTAAGCACCGCCACGTTGCGATTCGCCGGGAAAATCGAGTTGACCATCTTATTCAGCCGCTGCCGCTGCGTCATTGCTTGCAGCTCCGAAACCAGTGGACGCGACTTCCGCTTCCTGACATGTATGTTCATATTCACCAGGTACATATTCACTGTTTGGCTGGTTGAACCGACCTCCCGGCCAAGCGCACACAGCGATGTAGCCACTTTTCTCTCGGTCTTCCTCTTCAGCATACTTTGGAGCTTCTTGTCGCTCAGAGTCGTCGGCCGTCCGGAACCGGAATTTCTTTCGATACTCTGATTGTTGTCTAATAGTGCCAAGATGTTGTAGATGCCAAAACGGGCGTATCCAGCGTCCACAAAGTGCCGCGCGATGTCCATTTTTGACGCGGCGGGGTGCTGTCCTTTGAACGCGCACACTACAGCCATGGTTTGGAGTTCAGAACTAAAGATCTAGAGTTGTAACAGTAGTTTTATCCGCCTTACAAAGTTAATAGAAATGTACACCAAACATGTTCAATGAATGCCTTGCAAGGCCAACAGTCATTATTAGATAATTTCAAGATATTCATGCCAAACAAACTAACCAAACTTATTACAGCTCATAAAGCTACTGTTACTGTTGGGGGAAACTTTTGGGGTTCTCACATGCCTTTACACCGTTTTATTGGATGTGATTCAGTGGTGTAAGCTAAGCATTTACTTAGTCTACTGTAGAGATTCAAATAACAAAACACTTAAATTGTTCACCCTAGTTTGTATGCTGTCCCCAACAATCAAAAATATATTGAAAAGATATGTGCTAATAGCTGAACGAACCAAAATAGAAATTTAATTGCTAATTCGTAGTTCACATGTGCTGCCTATAAAGCCTATTGTTTACATTCTCATTCCTTTCTGCCAATCACCGCCTACACTCAGTAGCAAAAAAAAAGCCGAGCAAAATTTTGCTTCCAAAAACCGCGTTGTTCAACCTCCTGTAAATTTGTCAATTATCAATTTTTTCAGTTGATAATTTGACAACATTATACAAAATATATAGACCTTATGTGACCAAAATTTCATGTTGATAAAATTTATGAATTTGGAGTTATCATAAAATATGTGAAAAAAAAACATTTTTGGACATACCAATTTCAAAAATCCGTATTTCTGTGAAAAATTTAGGTAGCATATTACAAATTTTTCCGTAGCTTAAAATACAAAAAATAATGTGGACAAAATTTGAACTATTTCCATCAAGTGGTTTGGACTACAGCTGTCGTCACAGTTGACGTACCAACATGAGCATTTCCCTTTTTCACCCGATGCTGAACTTGCTGAAATATCGGTGCAAAAAAAAAGCCGAGGTGAATTCATCTTATTAATACTCATGATTTGTTACGCGTGAAATATCGCAAATAACTAGTGTAAGCCACGAAGAACTTTGCAAATATGGCATTCAGTATGAATTGGTTTGTGAAAAGTACGTATACAGTGTTATACAGTATTATTAATAAAATTCACCTCGGCTTTTTTTTTGCACCGATATTTCAGCAAGGTCAGCATCGGGTGAAAAAGGGAAATGCTCATGTTGGTACGTCAACTTTGACGACAGCTGTAGTCCAAACCACTTGATGGAAATAGTTCAAATTTTGTCCACATTATTTTTTGAATTTTTTTAAGCTACGGAATTTTTTTTAATATGCTACCTAAATTTTTCACAGAAATACGGATTTTTGAAATTGGTATGTCCAAAAATGTTTTTTTTTCACATATTTTATGATAACTCCAAATTCATAAATTTTATCAAACCACTTGATGAAAACAGTTCAAATTTTGTCCACATTATTTTCTGTTCTTTTAAAAGCTATAAAAAAATTGTAATATGCCACCTAAATTTTTCACAGAAATACGGGTTTTTGAAATTGGTATGTCCAAAAATGACATTTTTCACATATGTTGTGATAACTTCAAATCTATAAATTTTATCAACATGAAATTTTGATCACATAAGGTCTATACATTTTGTATAATGTTGTGAAATTTTCCGCTAAAAATATGGATAATTGACAAAGTTACAGGAGGTTGAACATAGAGTTTTTTGCTAACAAAATTTTGCTCGGCTTTTTTTACGTATGCTCATAATCCATTGTATTCGATCGTGGAGTCCGTAGAGTTTGTACGGATAGACCGGCGCGCTCCGCAATACTTACATTTTTAGACCTCACGTTTTGAATGACCTAAAACTAGCAAGATTATGATCCTATGATGTCTGTAGACGTTTCAGAATATGTTTGAGTAGTTATCTTAGTTTTGTATAGTCTAAATGGCTACGGTTTCAACTATATGTCTTAAGCTATGAACTAAAGTCAGTTTTCATGAACTTGAACATCCCAAGCTATTCTGATAATGACTGATGATCTTACACAAGATTTGAATGCATTTCGTCACCTTTCATAGGTTATAACGCTAATGCTACGTTTATAGATCCTATCTTCTTAACCAAAGGACAGTTTTAGTAACCTAAAACATTCCAAGATATCTCATTATACTTTCCAAAAGATACACTTAAATTGATCAAATACATATTGTTACTTTGTTTGGTCAAAAAAATACAGTTACAGCTGTACATTTTATGCTTTGAATTCCAGGACATGAATGAATATGTTTTAATACGCAACATAGCCCAGAGATCTTTTATTGCAACTGTAGGTTCTATTATCTGAACTCATGAATAGTTTGGATGACCTTGAACATGTTACATATATTACTTTATAATGTTTGTTTACCTTTAAGCATATTAACTGAATGTATTTGAATAGTCGCTGTATATTTGGATAACCTTAAAATGACAATTACAACTGTAAATCTTAAGTTCTTAACGCCAGGACAGTTTGGATGACCTAGAGTATCAAAAAGTTATAAAATATTGACTGTTGACCTTCCAGAATACTCATTGAATATGTTCGAATACATATAGCCACCTTATATAGCCCAAGAAGCTACTGTTACAACTATAGATCTTATGTTTTGAACTTAAGGACAATTTGGATGACCTAGAATATCCCAAGATTGTCGTATTATGTTTGTTGACCGTCTAAACTATTCAATGAATGATGTAGAAGGAGATATTCGCTCATCATCATGAGGCACCAAGAGTGCACGTTAATGTTTTTTGCTAGAATGATAGATATGAAGAGAAAGCATTGAAAGTTCCTTCAGTGCACGGCAGGTAGGAAATCAAACTGATGTTTTTTTTTGAAAGTTGAGCAAAAGGGCATGTGTCCAGTGGTACTCGAACCATGGACGTCAATCTTGAGTGATCTCAGTCGTTGCGAATCAAAACAAACCCTACAAAGGAGAGAGTTCCTCTTTCATGTGCGCATCAATAAACAGAGTGCACACAATAGATCGCTAGAATAACTATACAAGCCACAGTGGTACATGAGCGTCTTTCCATGCGTCAATTTTTGCCTGTTGAAGTCGCGGACATCTCCTTCTACATCATACTCGTTACTCCACGCACGGAGAATATATAACATAACAATAAAAGTCTGTATTCAATGAATATTGTTGAATACATATTGTTCCTTTGCATACTCAAAAAACCTGCTGTTACAACTGGAGATCTTATGTTCTGATCTTAAGGACAGTTTGGATGACTCCGACTTTCTCAGTTTATCTCGTAATGTTTACGTTCTTAAATATTCACTGAATATGTTCGAATGTGCAGCGTTACTTTTTATAATCCAAAAGCTAGAGTTAGTACTGTGGAACTTAAGTTTTGAACTTGTCCTTGAGTCTGATCTAGACTCATTGATGACCTAGATGAACTAGAACATCAAAAAATGATCAAATAATGTCTGTTGAGCTTCCAAAAGTTTCATTCAAGATGTTTGAATACATATCATAAGCTTATACAGTACTGAAAGCTATTGTTACTATTGTAGATCTAAAGTACTGAACTCAAAAGCATTTTGGATAACCTAGAATATTCCAGAAAAATACATAAGTATACAACGTTTATCACTTAAAAATTCAATAACACGTATGTATATGTATCATATTCAACGCTTCATAATAAAGGCATTTATTTTTCTTCTTCATGTTCAGGATGTTGTAGGTCGTCAATTAGGCCTTAAACTCATATTTTTCATTTTATATTCCCCATATAGAAGAATTGATGTTGCGAATTGATGAAGAGCGAATTTGTTGAAGACAGTGTACACTTCTATTCAGTGTGTCATTTTATACAGCCATTTTCCTTTTGGGGTCATATATGTTCCTTTCGGCCTGAAGGGGTTAATAAACAATGCTTAACATGAAGGAATTTTCCAATAAAATGTGCCTGAAATCAGATATTATCGCTCAAAACCTGAC
Source organism: Aedes japonicus (assembly GCA_034211315.2). Lineage (NCBI taxonomy): Eukaryota > Metazoa > Arthropoda > Insecta > Diptera > Culicidae > Aedes > Aedes japonicus. The sequence goes on along the minus strand of JASCZW010014002.1, from coordinate 8,618 downwards.
CACTTTTCTGGACGGTTTGCGATTTTTTTTCAATTGTACCTCAGTTAAGAATGCAAAGACGTTGTCTTCCCTCAAAACTATGAAATTATTTTTATGTTATTATATACACACAAGTAATGCTAAAAATGGTCATTTTGATGAAAAAGATGAATGGTAATGGTAATGAATAATCAATGTCATATACGATTATGTACATACATAGAGAAGGAATATCATACAATGAACTGAAAATTACAATTATCTATTCCTTTATTATCGATATTTTCAGCCCTGGGCTGGTTCATCTCCCGTCGTAGTCACTTAAACACCTTTTGGGTGTTTTCGTTACTTGTCCGGGGTGAGATTCGAACTCGTGACTTTGGCATGAAAGGTATGAATGTTAACCACTCACCTAAGGTTAAAATAACCTTTACGTCCTATGTAGTAAAAGTCATTTTGCCGCATGTTTTCGATCGTTAAAATGTCAAATTGGAGTTATGCCATTATATCCATTAAATATTGATTTCCATTGATTATTGCTACGCTATCGATAGTTTTTACCTGTTTGACTTGCTTAGATTAAGGTTTCATCGAGATTTCATCAAATAACTTGGCTTTGCCTTGAAGAAAACAAATTTATTTACAAATTTCTTGAATAAATGTATGACCTTTTTTCAGTTTAATTCAGATTTCGTAACGGAGGGCAATGTTTTCCTCCTCTGTTTAGACAGCCGGACAATTCTAGACAAAATCGACAAAAGGTCGCAAGTAACAATTGTAAACAATGACTTAAAACGTTAATTTCCTGGAAATGCCAGGTTGCTTACATCTATATCCACTACCGAGATAAGGATAATAACTCACTGTACCTGTTCCTGGTGCTAATTTGCTTAGATCCCAGAAAAATACTCTAGAAGTTATTGTTTACAAATGTTACGACCTTCTGACTATTTTGTCTAGGATTATAAACGCCTTATATCAGCCTAGGCTACGCAAGAATATTTGCGCTTTTCTCTTCTTCTCTTCCGTTTCCCCCACGGTCACCTAAACCATAATTGAACCAGCCCTCAGCTTTGATCAGCAGTCAATCAGTACATTAGAAAAATGTTTATTCGATAGAATCACTCCCCTCGGATTTCAGTAATAGAACTTACATACATACATTTATTTGTTCAACATCACATTTAGGATAAGGGAAGGTCCATTAATTATGTCACGTGGTAAGGGGAGAGGGAGGGTTTGGGAAAACGTGACGATCCATCCAAAAAAATTTGAAGATCCATACAAAAAACGTGACAAGGGGGGGGGGGGGGGATTTATAAAAAGTCATTTTTTGTGTGACGTAATGAATGGACGTTCCCTTAGACAATACTCGGTTTGCGGCTGCCGCTCTCCAACGTCGGTCACGTCCAAAGCTCGCCAGATCACGCTCCGCCTGGTCCGCCCATCATGCTCTCTGCGCTCCACGCCTTCTTGTGTCCACCGGATCAGTAGCGAGCACCAACTTTGCAGGGTTGTTATCCGGCATTCTTGCAACATGCCCTGCCCACCGTATCCTTCCGGCCTTGGCCACCTTCTGAATGCTGGGTCAAAATTCCTCGCCACTTGATTAACAAGATTGAAGAGCGTTGGCGTAATAACAAACAAAATGCCAGAATATCACAACTTAACGACGAGTTTCCAGTGCTTGCAGTTTAACAGGCAAAACCCGTAAGGCGTAAAAGCACTCTAAAAATAAGCAAGGTATATTTTGTTTTTTTTTTATCAATTTTAACTCAATACAATATATATCTGCACAAATTGTGTGAAAAGCTTTAGCACTGCATTATTATACAAAATGGGAGCATAATAAGTAGTTTATTGTGACTTTCTATGGAAAATAGGATTTGATTTACGTATTCAAATCTTTGCCTCAAGTTTTCTCGGTTTCGTTATTTTGGAATACCGCCCTTTCAAAAGTTAGTCTAAAAATGTGTATATTGCCTCTATTTCCCGTACTACGAACTGCGAACCTAATTTACATAGCGAAATTCACAATGTGACCACCAATGTGAGTTAAATTGAAAAAGTCTTGAGATAAGAAATCCGAAAAATATTCTGACGATAATTTCAAATAGTTTCTACAACAAAATTGACTTCAAGAAAAGTTGAGGTGGATTCCGATGAGTTCCCAAAGAGAAACACTGAACATGGAATTTAGTTTATTGCATGCAATTGTTTGGTTAACTCATCTATCTATACGTTATTTTCGGCCACAAAATTTATTTGAACTTATTATAAAGGTTAAATCGAGTTCAAAACAAAAACCCAAAGCTACACAAAGAATCAAGAAAATTTTGTTGAAAAAAAAAGGTTTTCTTACGGGGCTGGGATGCCTGTCAGCTGTTTCATGGACTTGATTTAAAATTCTAAAAATGTGAAATCGGGTGGTGGGGGTTATTTTTTAAGTATTTATAAATTGGGAATGGATCCTGTTCTAATGGGAAAAATCATGCTCAAGCTACTGAAGCAGGTTGATCTCACTAAGCCATGGTAGCTTTTGAGAAGCATCGTGGTTAATAAAGATGCAATTAAAGGTTTCAATTCAAAGTGTTCAACTCTTATTCTTGTATGTGGAGGTAGGCAAATAATTTTAGCCATCCCCATCAACAACACCAACATGTGCGGCTACGATAAAAGAGGAATCGTGATTGGCTGGTCTGTGCGAAATTCATTTTGTACACTGTATAAATTAGGTGTAATGATGGCATCAATAAGAATGTCTCATCAAATTTAGGAAGGATTATTCGCAAAAATCCTATGTTTACATGTATGTTTCACGCTCGAAAAAAAAATTCAGAGTAATAATAGGTCAATGATAGAGATATGAGAGCCATTGCCCCATCCCAGCGAACATTAATTCCAAATTTGCTTAGACAAAGCAAAGTGATTATCCACATTTATATCATCCGATCAACACTAACGATTCAGTGAGAGAAGAGAAATGTTCCAGTAGCATGCGATGAGAGTTGGCGGAAAAATAAGTTCCTCTGGAGGGGTTAAACCCAAACAAATTCAAAAAACCATAAAACAGGGAAAATCTTCTGCAGGAATGAATTTAAAAAGAACCTAAACAAAAACAAGAAGCTCAGCCCGCTTGATGTATGTGCTTATAACTTGATTTTCGGCAGCATAAAGCACGCGCAAAAGGCAACAGTCATTCCTTTTTGTAGACCCAACTGAACGGAAAGCTAGTGAAAACAGGAAAAGCTGAACTCGCCTCGTATATAGAAACAAGCAAAAAAGCAGACACCATCTGCTGCTGATTCTCATGTCGCTCTGTATAATAAGATTAGGTCCGATTTCACAACTTGGAAGAAGCTGCTGTTTTGCTCTATTATTCAAACGGATGAAATTAGATTCCCCGGGTTGAAATATTGAATCATTAAAGCATTGTGACCTTTTCTTTTCTAAAATTTTAACGCTAGAGTTATGCCACGTTTGCTCGTTGTTCTTCATAAAGGAACAATCAGATTCCCCCATCTACAATCAACTGGAAGTCCTCCCATTCTGAGCATCCTGAGCAATAAATCTTACACAAAAGCTCGGGCAAGACTCTATCAGCATCGCTTACAAATCATCGACTCCATCATTACCGCAATTGCTGACCATTGCCTCAGAAGAGACCGATACCATTGTTCACGCTAATGAACGCACAGGAAGCGGAAACGTGCTCTGCTTGGCTGAATGATTAATCGGAGATCTCGCGAGCGCTTTTGATTTGAGTCGCCGTCGAATGTTTACCTAACAACCAGATCAATTCTATGTACTGTTGTGGTTCTTGCGGGTGGATACGACAAATCAATGGCGTTTGAGTGTTGGGAGGGTTGCTTGGATTTGGTTCCACCCTGATTTTACAGTGTACCACAAGCGTCCTTTACAGCTGTCATTATCATCGACCGCACTGGTTCGTACTTAATGGCAGGATGTCGATATCAATACGCTTATCCTGTTTCGCCTCCTTCAGCCATCTCTAGTGGAAAGCTGCTGTGGTAGGCAAATTGTGCTTAGCCGTTGCCGCCATCGTCGATTCAAATGAACTTCCGCCGCTCGTATTTGCGAGCACACTGTGAATCCTTTGCTTCGCGTCCAACTGATTACAGTGGCTCTTGTGTGCTAATTAGCCGGAAGTTCATCCCGCAGTTACTCCAGGATGTGAATGGTCATTGATGATGATTATGACTTATGGCTGTAGCGATTGTGCGGCGCTTTAGCGAACTTATCGCGTTTGGTGATTTATTCCAGTTGATGTGCCTTCTTGAATATCTTGAAGAGCTCAGAAAACCTCTTCGGGCAATATTAACACAACACGTGGTATCCGAAGCAAATGATTTTTGATGTACTTTCACAGCGAAGAAAACTTTAAACATCGGAGGAGAGCAAATTTCTCATCCAATAAATTAAACTCCCAGCCAAGTGCGAGAACGAGCGGCTGCCTCCGCCTTCCACCACCAACTGCTAATCCTTTCCAATGGGAAACACATTAGTTGCGGTATTTACTTCATGATAACACATTTAACCTCCCCACAGTATGTTTGCTCTGCCTGGCGGAGTATTCGCCGATAAGTTAAGACAGAAGCAACTTTCCAAGGGTTAGACAAACTTGGCTTTTAGCTTCACAGTGCCTCCCTCTTGAAGAACGAGTTTACTCTCGGAGCGCATGGGAAATGGGTTTCTGGTTTCCAAGTGGTCTCGGTTGCGTATCAAGAGATTTCCCTATTATTAGAAAGTCCAACCGAACGGCTGCTCGATCCAATTATTGCTGAGCGTGATTGTTCATGAGTCAGGCAGAACTAGTTTCAACACCTGTTCGAGGAGAATGTACACAGGATTACGATATCATAAGGTTTGTTGGGAATTCATCTTCGGTAAGTAGGCCTTGACCAGGCTAGACAGTTACTTTTCTGCTCTGCGATTGCGATTGAAAGGGATTGAAACACTCCGTATGTTTTTTTTTCTAGATACTTTGGAAGAAAAAGAACTCCAACTAGTTGCACCCCGCAAAGGATTTTCAGACAATTGAGAAATGGTAAGTGCACTCAAAAACGTGGAGCGGAACAGGTAGTTTTTATCATTTTTGTCCCTTGAATTATATGAACTATTTTATATGAACACATCACTTATCAAGGTGAGTCCTGATCTTTTACACCCTACCCTACTAACATAGAAAAACCTCCTTCCTGTGACCTTTGTGGGAATGCAGAGGTTAACATGGTCCTTAAACAGCAAAGGTCACTGTTGCCTGACTATCGGACGGCACGCGCCCTTTCTGAATGTGCTTCTCGAACAGCTCTGCCCCTGCTGCTCCGGCAGCACTGAATGGAAGTGACAAAACAAAACAAAACGAGAAAACTAAGTGAATTAGAACGTTAGTTGCGAAAAATTATAAAATTAATTACCCTAAATTAAACCGGCCTTAAAATCTAGTTAACTTCTTTTAATCTAAAGGTAATTTGTAAATCCTATTATACTAAGTTAAAATTAATCATATACTTTATTATTATTTTGCAAAACTATAGCGCAAATACCACTTAGAGAACATCAATCCATTCTACCTAACCTAAATTAACATAGCATTCAATCAGGTGAGCTAATTATAACAGAATTTCTTCCTGAATGAGCAACTTATGGTTTTTTAACCATCTATAGCCATTAGACACTACGAGCCGACAAATGCAAACAATTTACCGTAGTTTAAATAGGATAAAGATACTAAACGTAAGTTCAAATATTACACCATAAACATTATATACAGTATACCAAGTTAAACCTATCTTATTATGATTATAAACATTATATTACAGAGAATTTATAAAATCCCAAATAAAGAGCCGTGAAACACAAATCGCTCTGGACTTTAAAAATTCGCAAACATCTTTATCGGTCTGATAAATCGCGTTCGAAACGAAACTCGACAGTCACACTAACTTTCCTTCCCTATTACCACCTGATTATTGTTATTGATTATTAAAGAAATTGAGTCACTGAAACGTGTACAGTGAGAATGACCGTTTACTCCCAGCCCCATTCAGATGATTCATTGTGCAATTTTACTGATTCTGATTCAAACTTAGCAGAGAATAAGTGCCACGTGTTTTCAAGGCGTCTCTAATTTTAAGCTCAACTTTAGATTCGCTTTATTAAAAAAAAACTGGAAATGCTATTCTTCATAATAATAAAAAAAACTGGATATTTTATGTAAAAAGGCCAAAACTTGAAAGAAAATATTTAACAACCGAGGGGAATTTTTGTTTCAGAGACCATGGACACCTTAAAAATCCATGTTTTCTTAACAAATTTCGAAATTAATCTGCATTTTCTATTTTTATGTAAGTAATATAATTAATTTTCTTTCGTCAGCAATTTTGGTTGATAAAATTGGCTCTGTGATTCAAGAGCAATACATTTTTATAAAAAGTCAATTTTGTAGACCACCCTAATGCAAAAATTGCCCTCCATAAAAAAACTGACTCAATCGGGCCTGTGTTCTTGTGAGAATCGAAAGGCGTCAAAACAATTAGGGATTACGGGTGGAAAAAAATAAAGCGAGCCTTTCGCTTTAGCTTTAGAATTCTTCAATCTTAAATAGATAGGGTTAACAATAGTGGGTTATAACAAAGAACATTTTTATTTTATTGAAGATTGAAATAGCGAGGTCCAAAATAGTAGCCGTTGAAGCTGCACGGATTCACCATGAATTCCGTCACAGCAGGGCCTTTCATGTTTACATACCTCAGTTATCTTAGAACTCACTTATTTTTCATGTGTAAATACCATATTTTAGAATTCTAAAGTTAAGGGAGTAGAACAGAATACACTCACTGCTGATACATCGAGAGTTAATAGGAATAACAATTCTAACGAATGGGAAGATGGATGGGAATCTAAGATTTTGTTTGTATTACACATCAATTTCATATTCTAAATCGTCTAATCATAACTCATAATTATACATTTTTTGGTTACCTTTTGATTTGAACATTTTCGAGTAAAAAAAACACAAGCAAATATACACAATAAAAAATTTAACATACATGTTAAACAAACTACAATCTAAGGCCAATGCTAGTCAAAAACTCATACCTGAGTTTCATGTACAGCCAAAATATCTTGAACCGCTTCATTGGTTTGTCTACCTCGACCCCGAAGGGAATCATAAAGCTCAGATCTGACTCCAGATTCTCAGCACAAGACCAAACAACGTGATCTGCGTCCTAATAGCCTTTACACACTCACAGAGATTGCTGTCGCTCAGCCCAACACGGTATAAATGAGCGTTCAAAGAATAATGATTTTTTATTTTGGACATGAGGCGAGACATCACACCAAGATTTTTTCGACACCTTTGGGATGATTGAATGTTGCCATCGTCTCCTTTACTCCATTTATACTGCCAGCTAATGAGTGGCTGTTGACGACGAAAAAACATTGAAGGCGATTTGCTGATCGTAAATATCGCCTTTAATAGTGCACACCTTTGCAAGGGAGTCCGCTTTCTCATTGCCCAGAATCAACCAATGAGAAGGGACCCATACAAAGGTGATGATAAAACAACGCGCTCTTTTTTCCAAAAGAAAATACGAGGAGTGCTTTACCGACCTCAAAGAGTCAATAGCCTCTTTAGAACTGAGAGTTTCCGTGAAAATGAAGTACTGATCTGGTTTAAGTGAGGCAATCATTTCTAGCGTAAAGTGTATTGCCGCAAATTCAGCGGCGTAAACTGAATAAAGAGCATAAAATTACCGCTATGAATTTCATTAGATATACCAAAGCCGGCGGCCTCCTCTATCAATGAATCATCAGTGAAGAACTTGGCAGCAAATATCACCGGAGCAATCATAGAAACTCCACGACTCCACTTCTGCTTCATGGATAAATCAAAATGAACCAAATTGCTAAAGTCGGAGAAGCATACACGATTGGGAATATTCAGTGGAGGGCTGACATTCTGTTTGAAATCGTCAAGCTGAATTTGGGCTCCGGCTACGTGCGCTTGATCAATATTGAGCCTAGTTTATGCACATCCAGTATCTTAGCTGAAAAAGGAGATGGTTCTTAAAACGACCAACCGCCTGTTCAGCGGGATCTCATGGGTCAAACTCACTTCAGTGACGTAACCTTTAATTTCAAAACCACGAGCTTGGATATACACCGGATACTCGAGTGCACAGATTTCCGAGGCAGGAATCTCGTTCGGCTGCTTCAGGTTGGATACAAAGACTCGAAGTTTATTGGGTCTCACCTTGATAATTTCAGTCCCGGCCGAGAATCGTTTCGTCAGATCCTTAGTGATCTGATGAACGTTAAGAAGGTTTCCTTTGGGTCGCAAACAGCTGAAAATCAGCTGGACGGTGTTCGCGACCGGGTGAAGTTTTAAGAGACACGTTATTGTTGGGGGCAAGGATGGAATCGTCTTCGAACAAGAAAAATATTCGAGGTAGGCTTGGCGTGCTGACGGACGCCAGGTGCCGGATTTCTCGGTGCATTTTTTGTAGCTGTTCAGTAAACATGAGCACCGATAGTTTTAGTTAAGAAATTCAGTTCTCTTTGTTACCGTGTGTAAATTCAAGTGGTCTGAAAATCGTTTGCTATTTTGCACT
>JASCZW010014001.1:0-24069 GCA_034211315.2 Aedes japonicus | reverse complement strand
ATAAGTATGAATAGACTACACGCTCATTCGGATTTACCCACAATTGATTAAAGTTAAGCAAATATCTTAAAAATTGCAGCTACTCAAAATTGGGTAACCGTGTTAAAACCCAAATTTGGGAAAAACCACAATTTATTTGATTTTGGGTTGGCTCTACTCATTGTAATAAAATGTGGTTTTTATGGAAATTGTGTAAAATCTATATACAGTATGCGTCAGAAAATTTTGAGACTCCCACTAATACTATCTTACCACTCAAGCCGTTCAACCTAGTTTTACAAAATTTTGTTCCAGGTGTCAGTCATTGTTTACAAACAGATTAGTGTATTTGAATTTGTTCGGATTGAGGAAGATTTTGCGAAAAATGTACGACAAGAACGAAATTCTCAGATTACTTCGCGCCCAGAAGTCAGTTTCGGATATCATGGCTCTTGTCAAATGTTCAAGAGCTACTGTATTTCGAGTCAAGGCATCAATTGGACTCCCAACAGTACCAAGAAAACCTGGAAGTGGTCGGAAGCGATCTGTGAGAACTCCAGCATTGATACAGTCCATTAAGATGAAAGTTACTCGTAATCCCGTTCGGAGCATGAGAAAAATGGCAAAGCAGGCTAATGTATCAGAAGCAACGGTAAGAAGAGTGGTGAAATATGACTTAAAAGGAAAATCCAGAGCTCGAGTTAAAAGACACCTGATTACTGATAGAATTAAAGCAGCTAGAGTGGAGCGCAGCAAGAAACTGCTTAGTGAACTGAAGAAGAGGTCCGTCGTCATTCTGTTCACGGACGAGAAGCTGTTTACTGTCGACAGCGTGTCCAACAGTCGCACCAACCGGTATATAAGTTCGAAGAAAGCATCTGATGTACCTGAGAACATCAAATTCACGTTTCGGACCAAGCATCCAGCAGGGGTGATGGTGTTCGGATTGGTTGCTTCCGATGGCAAAATAATGGACCCTGTTTTTATCAAGAAGGCCTGAAAGTGAACACACATGTGTACTTAGGAATCCTTAAGAATCATGTTTTGCCTTGGATTACATCTACCTACGGCAAGGATGCGAATATTGTGTTCCAGCAAGACGGAGCCCCTGCCCACACGTCAAAGAAAACACAAATGTGGTTGAAGGACAACATGCCCCAATTCTGGTCGAAAGAGGCCACCTAGCTCGCCTGACTTAAATCCTCTGGATTTCAGTGTATGGGCGAACATTGAAGCACGTGTATGTGAACATCCTCACTCGAACTTGAACTCTCTACGGACCCCCATAACAAAGCATTGGAGAGAAATTTCATCTGGCTATATTGTCAAGGTCTGCAAAAGCTTCAGGCGTCGTCTGGAAGCGATCATAAATGCAAATGGCGGACATATTGAGTGAAAATGAAGCGTAATCTTCAACAATCATTTTATGTTAATACAGCCTATGTTTAAAGTTGATAATAAAGATACTAAGCTCGAATGAAATTAAAAATGTTTGAGTCTCATTATTTTCTGACGCATATTTACTGTATATATAAATGGATTTCTATCTGTCTGTCGGTTTGTCTGTCTGTCTGAACCTAATAGACTCGAAAACAACTGAACCGATCGGCGTGAAATTTTGTATGCAGGGGTTTTTTGGGCCGGAAAAAGTTCTTATGATAGTTAAAGACCCCTCCCTTCTCTGGAAAAGGGGGATCCCCTACAAATGAAACACTAATTTCTACATAATTCGAGAACTAATCAAGCAAATAAAACCAAATTTGGCATGTGTGAGTTTTTGAAGGCAAGAAAGTTTTCTATGTTAGCTTGAGAACCCTCCCAGTCATAAAAGGTGGGGGGGGGCTTCCATACAAATAAAATACAATATTCTGCATAGCTCGGGAACTAATCAAGCAAACGGAACGAAATTTAGTATGTGGTGGTTTTTGAAGACAGAAAATGGTTCTATGTTGATTTGAGAACCCTCCCATTTCTGAAAGGGGGGAATCCCATACAAATGAAACGCAAATTCTTGCATAACTCGAGAACTTATCAGGGAAATGGAACCAAATTTGTGGCATGTGGAAGTTTTTGAAGGAGGGTAATGTTTCTATGGTGATTTGATACTCTTCCGCCATATGATGATGGAGGGGGGGGGGGGGGGGGCTCTCAAACAAATGGAACACAAATTTCTGCATAACTCGAGAAATAATCAAGCAAATTGAACCAAATTTGGAATGGACGAGTTTTTCAAAGGCATGACATGTTTTTATGGTGGTTCAAAGCCCCTCCTCCCTCTAAAAAGAGGGCTCTCATACAAATGAAACACTAATTACAACCAAACATGAGAACTATGCCTACTGCTTTGCAAATTTGTATTCAGTGGTTTTTGGGTCCAGGAAAGCATCTTATCATAGTTCGAGACCCTCCCGCCTCTAGAAAGTTGGGGTTCTCATGCAAATTAAAAACAAATTTCTGAATAACTCGAGAACTAATCAAGCAAATGGAACCAAACTTGGTATGGGTGAGTTTTTGAAGGCAAGAAATGTTTTTATGGTGGTTTGAAGCCCCTCCTCATTGTGGGGGCCCCCATAAAAATGAAACACGAATTTAAGCCAAACATGAGAACCATTCCTACTGCTATGCTAATTTGTATGTAAGAGTATTTAGGTCCGGAACAGCATTTTATGATAGTTCGAAACCCCTCCCGCCTCTAGAAAGGGGGCCCCCATGCAAATGAAACCAAATTTGATATGGGCGAGTTTTTGAAGGCAAGAAATGTTTTTATGGTAATTTGAGACCTCTACTCACTCCCATACATACGAAACACAAATTTAAACCAAACATGAGAACTATCCCTACCGCTATGCAAATTTGTATGCAGGGGTTTTTGGGTCCGGGAATGGATCTTATGATAGTTCGACACTCCTCCCGCCTTTAAAAAGAGGGGCTCCCATGCAAATGAAAAACTATTATTTGCATAACTCGAGAACTAATCAAGCAAATGGAACCAAATTTGGGATGTGGGGGTTTTCGGAACCAAGAAATGCTTCTATGGAGGTTTGAGACTGCTCCCCTCTCTGGAAGGGATGGGCTCTCATGAAAATTAGACACAAATGTCAAGCAAACATGAGAATCATACCTACTGTTATGAAAACTTATATGTAGGGGTTGTTGAGGCTGGAGAAGGTTCTTATGATGGTTCAAGGCTCCTTCCCCGCCTGGAAGGGGAGGACTTCCATACAAATGAAACACAAATTTCTGCAAAGCTCGAGCTCTTGGAATTGGAGTTCTTGAAATGGACCAACTTTGGCATGTGGGGGCTTTTGGGCAGGATTTTTTTCTTAGGTGGTTCGAGACGCCTTCCCTCTGGAGAGGGGGAAGGAGGGCTCTCAAACCAATGAAACAGAAATTTGAACCAAACCTGAGAATTATCCATGCAACTAAAAAACAAAATGTGTATTTCTCGGGTAAGAAATGTATTCTGATAGAAGTTTGAACCCCTTTTTAGTCAAGAATTGGTTAAGTTATTCTCAGTGCTACATTATTCACAAGAAGTTAATCTTAGGTTATGCAAGAGAAAATTACGTACAAACTGACAGGATACGGCTTCGTTTGTCTTTGAAATGTTTCTACGCAGAAAGCAAACCCGGTAGAAACAACCGGTGCAAGGCTTGAATTTATAACACAAACCTTTTTTTTTTTGCATAAATAACACACACAAGCAAACGAAAATATTTTAACCAGATTCATTCAGAACCATAAACCCGCCAGTTTTATTAATTTTTCATTCACTTAAGGCCTGTTCATAAACCACGTAGACTAATTTTTGAACATCTCAACCCCCCCTCCCCCTTTGTAGACTTTTCTCCATACAATTTTTTAAATTTTTGTATGGAGCTTAGACTTTTGCCAACCACCCCCCCCCCTCCCCCCAGAAAAGTCTACGTGGTTTATGAATAGCCCCTTATTGCATGCGTTGCAAGGCTCGCACCGGGTTCAGCTAGTACTAAAATAAAAATAAAATCCTTGGCTGCTATAGTTAATATCTTTTTTCATATTCTTTTTAAAAGAATAGAATACTAAACATCCATAATGTTCATCCGCTCATTTATTTATAAATGTTTCATACAGACACACATGCATACATACAAATATACAAACAGCAAAAGAGTTAGACAGATGAGAGTTCAAGCATTCCGGGAGTTCCTTCACTAAACCAAATAATCGTATAAATTTCATAAGGTTCAACTTATGAACGATGTTTTTGAATTTCATAAGGCTGACTTATGAATGGATTTTGTATCACACGACGTTGTTCTTGTACGCATTTAAGCATTCCTGATCACAAGTGTAGATATATAAAGGGTGTATTAGATAAAAATGGCACACAGAAAATCTTCTGTAACTTTTGAATCGTATGAGTAAAAAACCTAGAAATTTGAGTAGATCTTATCCATAGTGTATTATTTACATCTGCCAAGTTTCATAGTTATACATTCAGTAGTTCCAGCCATGTCGTCGAAACAAGAAATTGTCCGTGAGAAAATTTTGTGCACTCACACTCAAAATCCAGGGGTGTCCCACCGGTGGATTGCTAAAAGGCTTGGAATTGCAAATACAACTGTGTCTCGTGTAATAAGAACCTTCAAGGAGCGTCTGAGTGTCCAAAGGAAGGAAGGGAGTGGTCGTAAAAGTGGTCCAATGGACAGTAAAATGGCCAGGAAAGTAGTACAACAATTCAAGAACCGTCCAAACATGTCAATTCGAGATGTCGCTAAAAAGTCTAAGGTGTCAGTCGGTTTTGTGCAGAAAACCATGAAGCGTGCTGGGTTACATGTTTACAAAGTGCAAAAAGCCCCAAACCGGAATGAAAAACAAAACATCACTGCGAAAACCCGCGCCCGGAACTTTACACGAAACTGCTCACCAAATCCGGTTGCATCGTGATGGATGACGAAACATACGTCAAGACCGACTTCCGTCAACTTCCTGGGCAAGAATATTTCGTTGCCAAGTCGAAGTTTGATGTTCCGGAGGATATTCGAAAGAAGAAACTATCGAAATTTGCAAAGAAGTTTCTAATCTGGCCGGCGATTTGCGGATGTGGTGAAATAAGTGCTCCCTTCATCACTTCCGGAACCATAAACGGTGCGATTTACACGGAAGAGTGCCTTAAGAAGCGTCTCTTGCCATTCATTAAGAAGCACAAAGGATCAACTCTGTTTTGGCCTGATCTAGCATCCTGCCACTACGCTCGAAACGTATTGGAGTGGTACCGAGCCAACGGAGTCAATTTTGTGCCAAAGGATATGAACCCACCAAATTCACCGGAACTTCGTCCAATTGAAAAATTCTGGGCAATTATGAAAACGGAACTTCGCAAACTTCCCAAAACTATAAAAACAGAGCTAGAATTGAAGAAAATTTGGGTAAAAACAACAAAAACACTGGAAAAATCGGTTGTACAAAATTTGATTTGAGACGAAATTGAATAAAACAAATGTTGTAAATCAAAACTCATTAGTAGTTCTTCATTCCCTGAAAATTTCAAGAAAATCCGATAATCAGTTTAATTTTGATGAGTATATATGTGTGTGCCATTTTTATCGAATACACCCTTTATAAAGACTGTAAAGAATCGGGTACTTCTCAAATTTTCAGGGATTAAGTAACTACTATTTTTTGCGCATAATTTATTTATTGAATTTCCTTCCCCAAGCTGAATGCTCGTACATTTTTCTTAGCACTGCCCATGCGATCTTGGGCGAGGCATTGTCCATCTTCCTTATACAATTTCTCCCAGTTTTTCTTCAAAGCATCATCGGTTTTGAATGTTTTTCCGCTTTTCTTCAACTTCTTCTTCATTATCGCCCAAAACTTTTCGATCGGACGAAGTTCTGGTGTATTTGGCGGGTTCGCCTCCTTCGGGACCACATTAACGCCCTTCGCTTCGTACCAATCCATTACAGGCTTGACTTAATGGCACGAAGCGAGATCCGGCCAGAACAGCGTGGGACCACGGTGAGAGCGGAGGAAGGGCAGCAAGCGCTTCTGCAAGCATTCCTCTCGATAAATCTGCCCGTTTATGGTGCCGGTTGTAACGAACGGCTTGGTGACGGAGCGACATGCCCTTTTCGCTCAATTTTCCTAAAACATCTGTTACATTTCCAAGCCTGCCGCACACTAGCGGAACTATCAAAACTTTCTCTTCATATCTTTCATTCTAGCCAAAAACATAGTTGTTCACTCTTAGTGCCTCATGGTGATGAGCGAACATCTCCTTCTACATCAACATTTAATTATGAAATAAATACATCTTTTGGGTCACGATTGCACTATTCTGGTGTAAAGTCTCTCTTTTGTTCATATTAAGTTGTTGTTGATGTAGGGTCCTCGCCTAGCTCACTCGTTAAAGACGCAACTAAATAGCTACACTTTCCTGGAGGTGGTTGGGTGCAATTTCTGAACTGATCGAGGTGTTTTTCTTGGAGGAAGGCAAAAAGTTGATTGTTAAAGCAATAAGCATGAAATGTCATGGGAAGAAAAACAACAAGATTGAGTTGTTCATAGAAAAAATCGGCTAGGCAACCAACAAAACCGGGCATGGCAATTAGTCATTCGAGAATCGGCCTTTGTGAAACCAATGTAGAACGAGAAGAGGTGAACAGCTGTTGAGCGATGATGGCCGAAGCTAAGTGATGACCTTTCCTTCAGAGTAAGGGTAGCGTCATTTCTCAAAGCCTGAAGGTCGATGTGTAGTGGTTGGTATTTCATTAACTTTTTCGAAGGTTAACAGATTAATTTGAGAACTGCGTTCGTCAGAGTCGCCATTTGAATGACAGGAAAAAAATTCTAGTTTGATGAAGGATTGAAAACAATAGCTCTAAGACCGTTTTCAGCGTACATGATCTATTCTAAATTTAGACAATTAAATAGGAAAAATTGAATTTTTCATTTTCACCAGGGCGTTCAAAAAAGCATTTTCGAACAAATCCGATGTAAAAAAATAAAATAATCATACGCTTTATTTTATTTTGCACCGAATTTGGAACGGAATCGAGTCCGTTCTTAATTTGTTAGACGGCAAAACTAAGCCAGAGTGTGCAATTGGAGCGTTTGATCGCAGGTTATCTATCTATAAATCTATTTGAAAATTTCCAAAAGAGTTTGCCAGAACTATCCAATATAAAAGAGGTGAACTGGCTGAGGGTTGAAAGTCTCTATAATCAGGTAATTAATAGCTTAGCTTAGGTTAGCTTGACTGACTGCACGTATCGATGGTTGCTACTCCGTGATTGATCAGAATCAGTGAAATTGCACAATGAATCAACTGAATGGGGCTGGGAGTAACTGACCATTCTCACTGTACACGTTTCAGTGACTCAATTTCTTTAATAATCAATAACGGCGCCGGCCACGTCCTTGCAATCAGTTGGGAATAGGGAAGGAAAGTTAGTGTGACCTTTGCTGATTAGGGACCGTGTTTACCTCTGCATCCCCACAAAGGTCACAGGAAGGAGGTTTTTCTATGTTAGTAGGGTAGGGCTCGATGGATCAGGATTCACTGTGATAAGTGATGTGATCATATATATATTATGCATTATAAAATTAAATGAACATTCACACATACATACACTCAGTAGCAAAAAAAAAAGCCGAGCAAAACCCTGCCCCCAAAAACCACGTTGTTAAACCTCCTGTCTCCCCGTCAACCATCAATACCTCCAAATGAAAATCTGACAACTTAATAACTAATGCATAGACCCTATGCGATCAAAACCTCATGCCGACAAAACTTACAGACTCGAAGCCATCACAACACATGTGAAAAAAGCCATCCCTGGACACGGCAACCCCAAAAATCCGCACCCCTGTGAAGGACCCAGGTAGCACACTAAAAACCCCTCCACAGCCTACAAAAATACAGAAAACAGTGTGGACAAAACTCAAACTACCTCCACAAAGTGGTCTGGACCACAGCTGGCGTCAAAGTTGACACACCAACACGAGCACCTCCCCCCTCACCCGATACTGACCCCGCCGAAACATCGGTGCAAAAAAAAAAAGCCGAGGTGAATTCATCTTATTAATACACATGATTTGTTACGCGTGAAATATCCCAAACAACTTGTGTAACCCACGAAGAACTTTGAAAATATGGCATTCAGTATGAATTGGTTTGTGAAAACTACGTATTCAGTGTTATACAGTATTATTAATAAAATTCACCTCGGCTTCCTCCCCGCACCGACACCCCAGCAAGGTCAGCATCGGGTGAAAAAGGGAAATGCCCACGCTGGTACGTCAACCCCGACGCAGCTGCGATCCAAACCACCCTATGGAAACAGTCCAAATCCCGCCCACACAATCCTCTGTACAAGCCGCGAAGAAACCTCCAATATGCCACCCAAACCCCTCACAGAAACACGGACCCTCGAAATCTTCACGTCCAAAAATGACTCCCCTCACACATGCCACGACAACCTCAAATCTATAAACCCTATCAACACTAAAACCTGATCACACCAGATTCACACATTTTTGCATAATGTTGTCAAATCCTCATCCAAAACACACTGACAATTGACAAAGTTACAGGAGGCTGAACATGGAGTCTTCCGCCAACAAAACCCCGCTCGGCCTCTCCCATGCCACTGAGTGTACATACACATACATATACATACATATCGAAACATAAAATATTGGAATGGGGCACAAAAGGAGAAAATGGAAAGAGCTCACCCGGGTTTCCAGAACATTCCATTGCTGTGGTTGTAACATCGAGGAACCAGAGCAGGTCCGCGTACCCTCCAGATAACATTCTGTTCTTAAGGAGATGGTCGACCATGAACGCTCCACGACCATTAATCAAACATGTCCGAGTGACGCGGGTGAACTCGAGCTCCTCCTGTCGCCGCAAGGCTGTATGTTCGGGGTTCCGTCTGCACCGGGGACACTTTGTTTTTACACCAGTCGAAAGCCTCGTGTTGGACCGCAATCATCTCTTTAGTGACCGAATCCTTATCAAGGTGAAAAGTTCAACACTACACAATAATTTCCACTAAATATCTAATTTTCTCGAAAATTTGCAGATAAAACAAGCAGCGAAGCACAAACACGTCAGTCCCGGAGCGCGACCTACTTCGATCTCTCTATAATCAGGTAATTAATAAGATAAAAATTTACATATCCAACAGAATTGACTATTTTTTCGAATTAATTCAATCTAAGTGCTACTGTTTTCAAAATTTGCGGAAAAGCTGCTCTGCTGCTTTGTAGCTACTTTTCATCGTGTCATGGGATGAATATTGATGAAGGTCTGTTGTTAGTTCAAACTATACTGAAGTTCTAGCAACTTTTCTGCAGCATTTCAAACATTGATAAAATGTAACATTACAGGTCTGAGGCTTTGAATAAGATTTTTTTTTTTGTTCTGCCATCTTTGTTTTGTGTACCTAAGTTTTCTAAAGTTTTACGAAAATTCTGCAATTTTCTAGTTTTTCTTATGTTTATTTATGTTACATTATTTGTTGAGTTCTGTGAATTTAATTAAAATTCGGTGAACTTTGAACATCTCCGGGATGTTTAATGTCTTTGGAGAGATACATGAACAGTTTCGGGTGTTTGTTATTCGGAGTTGCTTCTTGAGGAACTTCTAAGTAACTTCTTCAGGAGGCTCTATACTCTATTAGTGGATGTTTCATTTACTTCTTTCAGTTGAAAGTATGAAAATTTTACTGAAGTTCTGAAAACTTTAATGAAGCTTAGTGAACTTTGCACTAAAGCTTGATCCACTTTGTATTTGGTCGCACAAAATGAGACATTTTTTCGTAAAAAATGAACGTAAAATAAGGGTTAAGATTTCATTTTGCTGGGAACTTATTGGATATTAAAGAAGAAAATAAAAACAAATGTTTCATCAGCATTTCGAATGAGTGCTTGGACTATTCACTTAAAACCGACCATCAGTTTTTACGCAGTAATTTTTTCATCTGCCATCTCCCATAATTCCTGCAATTCAGATGGTTTGTTGCTTGTTTTTGGTTGAGAAGGGTTGAGAGCTAGTCTTAGAAGATTGAGTGATGCTCCATTTCTTCAAACGGTTTAGACCTTAGAATTAACTATAGTCCTAGCTCTCTATGGCTTATGGTTATAGCGCCATTATTCGATGCCTGAAAAGAGAAGTATGTCTGAAAATATAAGAACGGGTAGTGAAAGAGAACGTGTCAGATTTCTTGGTTTGCTGCGCCAAATGTCTTTCTGTCGAACGTCCATTCGGCCAAACATCCGTATGCCAAACGTTCGTATGCCAAACGTCGGTATGCCAAACGGGGTATCATCGATCAGCAAGGGATGGGAGGGAAATGTTGATTATATGTCTACTTAAGAAGATGCTGAGAACTCACACAACCTTCATAGACATCTGGAGTTGGCCGTTGGATGGGAATGTGAGTAAGAAAGTATATACACTCCTTTGTTTTCTTTTTTTTCTGGGCTGGAGCATGGGCGTTCCCTACTTGTATCCAGGCTCCAAATCCAAGGGTGTAGTACTTTTTCTTGCGTGATAGCTTCTCTGTCGGTTGGGACATGAGCACTTACTCTTGTCCAAGCCTTTTAAAGCTTATGTTTATAGCGCCATTACTCACTCTCTGAAAAGAGAAGAAGCGCGCCTACACAGAGTCAAACGCTCACACGGCCGGCCATTTTAACACAGTTTTTAGTCATTTTTGACTCACTTTGTGGAGTCACTCAAATTTGAGTAAATTTGAGTAAAGGTCAACTCAAATCAGATGGAAGTTTTTGATTTGTCGGCTTGTCAATCCCTATTACATTTACTCAGATTTGAGTGACTCCACTAATGACGAAAGTAAGTCAAAAACGACTCAAAACTGAGATAAACACAGTCTCTCTCTCACACACTCTCGCAGTCACTGAATTGCATGGTTAATAATCTGGCTTGGACGATTGTTCCCAAACTCCATTTAACCAGTCTGGCGACAGTTCAGGACTTTTAACCGCACTTTGAACCCCATGAAAGTGTTATTGCACCGTTCGATTCTACATGGTCTGCGAACTGTTTTTCGAATTCACAGATTTCCATTTCGCAGTCCGATTTTTGCAACAGGTTTCTTCAAATAAACCACTCAAAACAGTAATTAAATAATATGCAATAAAGCCCGATTCAAAGTAAATTTGGACGCATTCAAGTGATCATAACTCAAGAGTTAAACAACGTACACGGTTGATCTAAACGTCAAACAAAAGGGTATTTATTCAGCTCAAACGATGTATAACAAGTTAGTCCGTTTCACCGTTATACAGTTAGTCCATTTCGAACGAACTGTCGCACTTTACTTGTGATCCATGCCATCATGATCTGCACAGTCACTGGCAAGGATGGTTCCAATCGTATCATAAATAATACATTGCACACTCTTCCTTGATTCAATAGACGCACACAATCAGATTTTCTGCTTCACCTCTCAAACCGAAAACTGATGGGACAGGGTAAACATTTAATGAACATCCGATCACTTGGTGATTGCGTGGTGCCGCATTCAAAGCTAAAATGAATCGGAAGCCGAAAATCACAGTATAGCCAGTTAATACAGCGATAAAAACAGAAAATATGTAGCAACTAAACGCCAAATGCTAATATAAAGTGACATGTGACAATATAAAGTGACACTTTGGACTAGTATTTTCTGTTTTTGGTAGATACTGATGATGGCACAGGTTACTTAGTTGGTAACGGTACGGCATTACCAACCAGCATGCAGTGGATTCCCTGTTCGGTACAGAAGATTTTTCACATGTCACAAAACAAAAATGTATGCATTCTTGTTGAAATAGAGAATAAGCCAATGTTTGTTCAACGAACGAAAATCGACGATATGGATATTAAACCCTCTTCAAATGAAATCTCCATAACGCTTTTTCTTGCATGTTATGTGATATAAAATTCATAAGGTGTACATAACACATTGTGTCAATACTCCTGAAAAAAATTGTCAAGACTTATTGGAAAAATTCTAATTGAGTTAGCTGATTTTTCTCAGACGGTACTTACCAGGCCTATGACAAGGACCACTTTTTTACGTAGACAACATCTCAGCAAGCTCAGCTGTCAAAATAATGTCAACGTTGTAAGTTGTGTTTGTTGTAACTCGTTTACGTTTTGTATGTTGTTGCTCATTTTCGTTGTGCACGTCATACAAAACAAATGATTAGACTTAAATTTGACAGCTGACAACGGGCCCAAATCAATTTGGGCCCAGGACATCCTGTCTACTGTCAAACACTGCTATTGATATAGGCTTGTCAACAGTTACGCGTGTGGCATTGAATACGAAGGTAGTTTTTTGAAAAGAACAATTCATTTTCGTTGCGGAAATCATCAAATGGATGTGTTAGTCCTACCTTTGATTTCGTAATAAAAGAAAAATTTAATTTTCAGTGTGGGTGAGAGGGTCGTGGAGGAAGAGTACATATTCAGTACAAACTGTTAACAAACTCGGTGATTATCCTATACAAAAATCCAACAGTAGTATCCAAGTATTATAAAGTACTTTGGATGAGAGTAGAGAGAAGTAGTTATAAAGTATTTTGGGTGAGAGTAAAGAGAAGATAATCCAACCGTTGTTCATGTGAGGGCTTGAATCCAACCGTCGTTCAGGTTGGAACTTGAAAATGTCCCTGCTCTAATTGTGAAGTGTTCAGTGTGTGCCACAACTGGTTGAAGACGATGTAATTCTCTCTCTCTCTCTCTCTCTCTCTCTCTCTAAAATAAGGCTTGCCCTCCCCTATTTGAAATCCTGGCTACGCCTATGTTTTTAAGCATTCATCAATTGACGAAACTCACTGTGCTGTTAAGAGAATTCTAGAATTTTAGTTATAAAATTCCTTTTTCAACCATTTCAATATTCCCGAGACTCCATCAGGACTTAACCTGACTAACATCACCTCAAGACGTGAACGACTAATTGAGATAGGATTCATTTGAAGTTCAGAATAGTATTCGAGGTTTGAATACAGCCAGTAGCACACCTTAGTCTGATCCCAACAGCAGAGTTCAGGCATATGGACATAAGAGTATCAACTTTTAAATTCAATTCCCAGCAACTTTTTAAATCATGCTCCAAAAAGGCTTACCGTTTGCCTTTTCTACTCGGAAACAAACACACAGGAAAAACTATTGACATAATCTCTTTCAACTTCCATTCCGAAGAAATTAGCATTAGACTCTGTTCTGCCAGCCAACGCCGGAAACAGTTCCTATCTTTTCGATGATCACTTTTTGAGTGAGAGTAAAAAAAAGGAATACTGCAACTCTTTGCAACTATGCAAACATACGAACACGACGTACGCACAGTGTGGATGCTTTCCGTTCCATCTCGGTGGTTGCATCTTTTTGATCAGCAAAGCGTGAGGATGCATCTTTCCCGATGAGGGCGCTCTGCTACTGCTGGCCATTAGCAGTATTAGGTTCTGTCGTCCTTCGTCGTCAGTAGTCATCGTCGTCGATTCACAGCTTGTTTGCCGGCATAATTTATTCACGCACCCTCCTCTGCTGGCTCGGATCAATCCTACGGGAACTAGGTTTTCCGCTTGCAGTTCCTTTGTTTGCTTTGGGATGCCCTTGGTGGTAGTTGCCGTTTCGTGAACTATGACGAGATGCGACACAGATTTTAGAATGATTTCAGAAGGATCATCAGAACCTTTGTCTCGAAAGGATGGTCTCCACTATGTAACGAAATAACACCATCCAAGTAGGTATTGAATTCCCAACCGAAAAGAAATGAAATCACCCGAGAGTGAAAAGGCTCCGAACAAAAAATCGTCCATTATACCATTTTCGAAGTTGGATCCGAACCAAAAAAGTTGTTAAAAACACGCAATAAATAACTGACGGGGCGGGGATTAGCTCCCGTGTTCCACATCGCACACCGATTATAAGGACAAGCTACGAAAGTGGCCAGCATTTTCCCTCGGTGCACTTCGGCGTCGGAAGGAAGCCAACCGCCGCAGGCCAGTCATTAACCTCGGAACAGCCCCGAACCGACGCAAAGTGCGCGCTTTATCGCCCGGTTCTTGGCGGGAAATTCATCCGCAAAGTGCGCCATAAATTTGAGTTCTTCCGGAAAATGTATTGCTGTCCTCGTGGCTTTCTTTTCTGTCTTCTGGGCACATTTGGAACCACTATAAATTTAGAAAGCTAATGTAAAGAAGCGCCTCCAATCTATGGAATTGGTTTGAAGAAAAAAACCATTCGCCATCCTTTCCAATGTCCGAGGCACGAAAACACACCTGCTTACGTCCGCAAAATGCAGTATGCAAATGAATCTGTAAATCGAAACCGATAACCTCCACTCCGCCTGCCCGCCCGCCCGGCAGCCAAGGTTCGATTGTTATCTTTGGCATGATTTCGAAATCAGTCTCACACGCAAATTTCGCCCGCGGCAGGCAGCTGGCCATCAGATACCGAAACCGATATTACATGGTTTCAAACACTTTCGTCAGTTCTCACACCGTCAGGCGCTGCACCCACCAATCAATGCATTAATGGAGATGGCAGGGGCGAGAAGAGCCGCCGGTCATTGCGATACCATCCTTCTGGTAAACCACCAACCCCAACCACCACGAGTCCTAGTTTGTTGCACTTACATAGCAGTGCTGCGCTGCCTCGTCGAACATGCACAAACAGAACCGGAGAAGCCGGGCAGCCAAAGGATGAATGGGCAAAAACCTTCGTCGGCCGGTCGGTCGGTCGGTCGGTCGGTCGTTCAAGTGTGCATAATATAAATATCGCAATATCTCATCATCACCATCGGAAACGTCGGCACACTTTTCACCTCTTGACTCTTCGGTTTTGGGGTTTGAGAATTGAATCGGCAGGCTGCATCCTCGGAGATGCGGCGGTGGTGGCTCGGGTTCAGGATGGCCGCGACAGGAATAGGAATACAAGCGCTACTGGAAGACTTCGGTCTTCGATTGTATTTGTTAGGAATGCACGGTGGGCTTGCTGGTAGGCGGTTTCGATTTGACCAAGTTATGCAATTTTCTGGGAAATTTGTAGCATGGGGTTGAAGCATTTAAGTGTAGTGAAAGACACACGATGTGCACATTAACTGTTTTTAAAATGTATTAAAGCCTGTCCACGTTGAATTTCGGACACTTTTCATTCAGTGTAGATTTTGAATGATTTCACGTATCGCTGAAACGTTTCACTTATATGACAGATGAAACTCTGCACTTTCGTTCGTGGTACAACATGTTTACATTCTTGTTACATCCAGTAAAATGGCCGCAAAATCCGAATTTATCGGTACGCAATCTTCCAAGAAACTAAAACTACCGAAAAGTACCGTGTTTTGTGTTTTAAAATCATTCGACCAACGCTTGACTGTGGATCGGAAGGTTAGAAGTGGAACAAATCGAAAAGTATGCTCCCGACAAATTTAGACTAACCTTTGAATAGGGTGGTATTCCAAAATAACATAACCGAGAAAACTGGAGTCAAAGATAGGAATACGGAAATCAAATCCTATTTTGCATAGAGAGCTCCAATAAACCATTCATTGTGCTCATATCTTGTATAATAATGCAGTGCTTAACCTTTTCACACAATATATGCAGAAATATTGAGATAAAAATTGATAAAAACCAAAATGCGCCCGGTTTTTTTTTAGAGTGTTACTACCCCTTAAGTTTTTTGCCTGTTAATCTGCCAGCACTGGAACCTCGCCGTTAAATTATGCCATTCTGGTATCTTGTTAGTTATTACGCCTATCCTCTTCAGTCACATTAATCAAGTGGCGAGGAATTACGACGAAGTGTTTTCAATTTATAAAGACGTCGAATTCTATGCTTCACGTACCAAAACAGTTAATTTTACTAATGAGATGAGTCTAAAGACTGTATTCGATTAAATTTGGACACACAAAATAGGTCACCAAACATTTTCCTTGAGCCCGATTCTTTTCAAACTTTCTGGAAATAAAGTTCTACTAAATGGTTAAGTTTTGACATCATTGGTTTATTGAACCTCTTCTCCCAACCCAAATGCCCGCACCTTTGCCGTGACCCCTTTGATCAAATTTTGGGCAATGATAGGACCGACTTGCTTACTTACTTATAACCACACTTTCTTTAGTTCAAGTTCATTTTCTATCAGTTTTGGAGTTTCAACGAGCTTTGCCTTCATG
Organism: Aedes japonicus; assembly: GCA_034211315.2. Taxonomy (NCBI): domain Eukaryota; kingdom Metazoa; phylum Arthropoda; class Insecta; order Diptera; family Culicidae; genus Aedes; species Aedes japonicus. The sequence continues at coordinate 7,903 of JASCZW010014001.1, read as the reverse complement.
ATTGCTCAAAAATTTTCAATTGGGTGAAGTTCAGGAGTGTTTGGAGAGTTGACGTCTTTTGGTACAAAAACTACATTATTATCTTTTCACCAACCTAAAACGGGCCGGGCATAGTGGCAAGATGCCAAATCCGGCCAAAACAGTGTCGGGCCATCGTGAGATCTCAAGAAGAGCAGAAGTCGTTTTTGGAGGCATTCGTCCTCGTAGATTTGTCCGCTCACGGTCCCAGAGGTGATGAAGGGTTGACTCATTTTGCCAAATCCGCAGATCGCTTGCCAGACAAGGAATTTTTGGGCGAATTTCGACAGTTTCTTCTTCCGTACACTCTCCGGACCGGGCAACTTAGAGGTGGCGACGTAGTGTTCCTTTCCTGGCATTTGTTTGGCGTCGGCTTTAATGTAGGTCTCATCGTCCATCACAATGCAGAACGGTTTTGTGAGCCACTCCCTGTAAAGTTTTCTTGCACGAGTTTTGGCCACCGAGTTCTGTTTATCGCTCTGGGTCGGTGCCTTCTGGACCTTGTATACATGTAATCCAGAACGTTTCATTGTTTTCTGCACAAAACAAACTGAAACTTTCGGCTTTTTCGCAACATCCCTGATCGAAATGTTGGGATAACGCTTAAATTGGTTCAATACCATCCTGGCCTTCTCGGGATTTGATGTGCCACGGTTTTTGCCACTACAATTTTTCCGCTTGGTTGTCTTACGGTCCTTGAACGTTTTGATCACATGAGATACGGTTGAATGTGCGATTCCGAGCTGTTTTCCGATCCATCGATGAGAAGCGTTTGGGTTTTCGAAGTGAGTGCCCAAAATTTGTTGGCGCACTATTTCTTCATTCGAAGCCATCACTGAAATCACTCGACCGATTTTCATGATACTCAGTACACAATTGACACAACACAATGAAATACATTCAGTTAAAATTTCAATAATTTTTACCCACATGCTAAAAAGTTACGAACAATTGCGTGTGTCCAAATTTCATCGAATACAGTCTTTAGGTACTACTAGAAAAATCAGAGGTAAGTGATTCTATCGGATGAACTTTTGTCTTATTGTACTAACGACTGTTCCAGAAAGTATAAGCACGCCTTATTTTAACGGTCACTTTGAATATAATGAAATATTCAAAGTGACCGAAGAGTGGTCGGAAATCCGGTCCTGTTAGTCTGGATATCGATGAAAAGATCAGGAATGCCTACAAGCGAAAACCAGCGACTTCCGTTCGGGATGTTGCGAAAAAACTAGGGACCTTGTAGAGTAACGTCATGCGTGCCAAAGAAAGACTTGGGCTAAAAACATACCGGAAGCAGAAAAAACCCAAAAAAACCCAAAACAAGCCACGTCCGTGACACCATGGGCCCGCAATCTCTACGATTTGTTATTGTGTAGAAATTCTGGGTGTATAATAATGGACGATGGAACGTATGTGAAACTAAATTGCAAAACGCTTCCCGAACCACAATTCTATACTGTAGGCGAAGACAAAGCCATCCCTAAAACGGAGAAGGCAATTTTTATCGAAAAATTCGGTAAGAAGGTTATGGTTTGGCAGGCAATATGCGAGTGTGGTAAAACATCTAGTCCGTACATCACAATGGCGACGATGAACACTCAGAAATACGTTAAGAAATGTCTCAGGCAGCACGAAGGTCAAATAGTGTTTTGGCCTGATTTGGCTTCATGTCATTACGCAAAGGACACTTAAGAATGGTACAAAAGTCAAAATGTATGTTTCGTGCCGAAAGACATGAATCCTCCGAACTGCCCGGAGGCACGACCAATCGAGACTTTTTGGGCTTTAACCAAAGCAAAGCTAAAAAAGATTGGCCAAAAGTGGTCAAAATGGTGGGAAGTACCACTGTGCAGAAGCTAATGGATCATGTTCGAGGAAAAGCTAGTAGTCTTGGCTATGATCAAACGAGAGTAAAATATCATATAAAACACAAATACAAATATGATTTGCCAAATAAAATTATTACAACTAAAAAAAACATGACTTTTTTGTTATTTTGAAAGTGGGCTTATACTTTCTGGAACAGTCTATAATTGAATTGCGGGTTGTTTTTACAGTCATGTACAAATACAACGCGATGGAATCAAAACTGCGACAATGAATTAGGAGACATGAAGGCTTGATCAACTATGGTTCAGGTGACCGTAGAGGAAACGGAACTGAGAAATGCATGAATATTCTTGCCTAGCTGAGGCTGATATACGGCGTATGTAATTGTCCGGCTGCCTACACAGACGAGCTAAACATGGCTTCCCATTAAGAAATCTGAATTGATCTGAACAAAGGTCATAAATTACCTAAATTAATCAATAAATAAATTCATTTTCTGTTATTTGATGAAATCTCGATGAAACCTTATCCTTACCAAGTAAAACAGGTAACGTAACGGCGTAACAACAATCAATAAAAATAAACAACATTACGTCCACGGCATAATTCCGACATTCGACATTATAACGGGCTAAAATATGCGGCGAAATGACTTCTGCTATGTGGTAAAGGTGGTTGCCATTATTGAGAAAAAATCCAATTCTCCTTTGCAAAACGTGGCTTGCAAAGTTGGGAAGTCAAAATCATACTCACAAAAACGAAGCAGAGGCAAGGACTGAAGGCGTACAAAGTAAAAATGGTGGCCAACCGTGATGACAAGCCAGATCTCACAGCAAAAAGTTGTGCTAAGGAGCTTTACACCAATTTTTTGAACATTTTCTTGTATCATACACAGAAAAAAATAATTAGTTTTAACAAGCGCGTAAAATTTGCCCTCGTTTAACTTCAAGTCAAGGGAGACGTAAACAAGCTTGCAATTTTTCCTGCGCCATACAACAATGTTTGGAATCTTTCATACAAAAGGCTAGATAAAGGCGATATTTGACTTCCATTTCCGAACAAAAATATGGTCCAAATTCCCGGAGAAGTATTTGATTTGGCAGGCCACATGTAGTTGTGGTCGAATATTTAAAAGTTTCGTCCCTACCAACACTAACAATAAAGATGTGTACGAGAAAAAATGTCTGCAAACGCGGATGCTACCGTTTATCAGTAGCCACGACCATCCAGCTCTGTTTGGCCTGATTTGGCCTCTTGTCATAATGCAAAATCCGTCATGGAATGGTATAAGGTTGTAAGGAGGATCCTGCTGGGGGGTTTTCAAGTTCTCAGCTTACGCGCCAGACGACAAGGTCGTCTGCCAAGAGCTCCGGATCAAAAATGCCCAGCTAGCAACGTATATGCCCGCTAACAGAATCCACCTCCGCTTCTTCCAACCACCAAACCAAATCCCCAAGAAAAACAAATTCTTTTCCCCAAAAATTGCTTCACAAATTTTCTGAATCCCTCTTTAGCCAAATAAGTTAAAGTTATCTGATTTGCATAGAGAAAAAAATACTTTATTTAAGACGAAACCAAAACACATTTAAAATCTCCGCGGAAGGGGAAAAACAAACTTAGTGGATTCCAAATTGGCGATCATTAATTTTGGTGGTTTTGTTTAATTTTGTAGTTATTTCCAACAAGGTTTTACAATACCCTGCTCTGTCTCCTAGGAGAGTTAGCTTTGCTCTGATCAACCATCGGCTGTTCTCCCGGAGCTATCCAACGGTACCGAACTTGCCGATGATCACTCAGTCCCTGCTTGTGACGTCACTCCCTGTTGTGTTCGTTCTACGTGAGTCCCCTTAAGTCCCTAACCCTACTTTTTTCCCTACTACATACAATTGTTTTTCCCTACTCGTATCCCGTGTGTTGGTGTTCAGAGGTTCGCGTACTTACGGTTGCAGCTGGTTTGACGATTCGATACCTGTCCCCAGCCCCCCTGGGGTGGTAATATCGATGTGTTGACGGTCGATGATGATTGGGCTCGGTTATCGACTAGAAACCGATCGTGAACGTGAGACGGACTCTGGCGGTTCTCGAAATGGTGCAGAGGTTCGGCCACGTGGATGAGGAAAACGATTGGAGCAAGCGTGCACGGCGGATTGAAAATCAGCGTGATTGTTTTCACGAGCTGAGCGACTGGTTTGGTACCGTACGGAGGGCCTCCGATTTCGGGACGTGAGTCAGGCGGTTTACGCTGGCGTTGGTGGTCTTTCCCTTGAGGACCAATCCACGTAATTCGCAATCACGTATAGCGTGTGACGCACGTGGGCCGAGCACCTTAATCGATGACCAACGCTCTCCAAATGTACCTATAGTGGTACGCAACCACGAGGCGATAGGTACACCCAGGGTAACACGCCGGGTACCACCAAAACGGTCGCTTCGGTCTGTCACCGACGGAAACCGATGAAATTCAATCGGATCCACAATCGCACTTGCCTACAATTTCGTAGCGTCGAAAACCCAAGATGGCTTCGCCACCCAGTGTGGCTGCATGAAACAAAACTCCATTAGAACCAACACACATACTATTTATCTTCCCTCCAAATTACCTGCTACTATCTCGAATTTTGTGTCCGAATATTTTTCCTCTTCTGTCGACTCACTTTGTCCCTTGCTGATCTCTATAAATTTGTATATACCATTACGTTACACTTGTACTCAAACCACCGCTATTTTAATTTGAATAAAAAACTTACTTTTTAAATTAACTATTTTAATTTTCGACTCACGATTTAATTTTGCTATTAATGACTTGAAAAATTTCTGAAAAACCAATTTTAAAACATTAGATTATTTTTACTCTTCCGTTTTTTTTTTTTACTATACACGCACTTAATTCTTAGCAACTTTTTTTCTCACTGCACTTTATATTTTTTTTAACTTTTGACTTTCTAGCTCGGCGGTCCAAAAGGGAAAGATCGAGTTGGTCTTCCAGCCCAACCAAGAAACTTCTCCTTTCCTTTACTTCTCCCTTCGTTATACTTCTATATAGTATCTATATTATACATAGGTATATAATGGTTTCCGGTACTCCCTTGAAGTTCAACTTCATCATTAGGATTTTCCCGTCATTAACCATTAGTCTATATCTCCATACTTGATTCGAGCACTTCATCATCTTGCCTATATTGACGGCGTTAGTTCACCTAACGCTACTATTTGAAACGACCGATTCTACACCGATCTGCTCGTTTCAAGGTACAAGAGGTCAAATACGTGCCGAAAACAGTCAATCAACCAAACTGGCCAGAACTTCGCCCAATAGAAAATTATCACGGAGGGTGTATCTGAGGATACCGTACGAAACCTGATGACAATTTAACATAGAGAAGGATTAAGATGTTAATCAATTGTTGCTAATGTATATATAACTCTATTATTGTGAAATTAACAATCGTTTTTGTTGGATTATGTGTAATTTTTTTTTTTTTGCTGCTATCATTTTAGTGTCCAAAATTTTACGTGGATAGGCTTTAATTGTAAGAAAAAACTAACATTTATAATGCCATTATAAAGAAAAGTTCCAATCTTTCTGTGCAAAATTTGGCTCGCAAAGCTGAGAAGTCAAAATCATACTTACAAAAAGTGAAGCAGAGGCAAGGACTGAAGGCGTACAAAGTGAAAAAGGTGACCAACCGCGGTGACAAGCCAGATCTCACAGCAAACAGTCGTGCTAAGGAGCTTTACACCAATTTTTTGCAAACATTTTCTCGTACCATAATGGACGACAAAATATACGTACTCGAAGCTTCCGGGTCTGGCTTTTTATTCCGCAATGCAAAGGAACGCCGTTTCTGAGCATTCTCGAACAAAGAAGGTGGAAATATTTGATTGTATAGGCCATATGTAGTTGTGGTCGAAAATTTAAAAGTTTCGTCTCTACCAACACTAACAATAAGAATGTGTACCAGAAAGAATGTATGCAAAAGCGGATGCTACCGTTTACCAGTAGCCACGACCATCCAGCTCTGTTTTGGCCTTATTTGACTTCTTGTCCTGCGAAATCCGTCCTGATAGGATATAAGGTACAACAGACCAATACAATACGTGCCGAAAACAGTCAATCCACCAAACTGTCCAGAACTTCGCCCAATAAAGAAGTACTGGGCTCTAGTTAAGCGGAAACTCTTCGAAACTAATAACAAAACAAATCTTACCGATTATTTCAAGAGTAGATGGAAAATCATCACGGCGAGTGTATCTGAGGGTACCGTACGAAACCTGATAACAATTTTCCAGAAAGAAGGATTAACATCTTAATCAATTGTTGCTAATGTAGATAGGTATAACTCTATTATTGTGAAGTTAACAATCGTTTTTGTAGGATTATGTGTATTTTTTTGCTGCTATCATTTTGGTGTCCGAAATTTAACGTGGATAGGCTTAAATTGTAAGAAAAAACTAACAACGAACATAAAATGGACTTGGACGTCAACCACGGAGCGTTAAGATATGAATGTGAAATTTTAGGCCGGTTATGTGAACGAAAAGTAAAATGTATTTTAATTTACATTTATAGTCTTCCACATATTAATTGATAATTGTGATCGTTACCTTTAATTTACATTTTTTAAATTAGATTTAAGTTGTATTTATAAGTTTCAATGTATTTACGAGCAACAAGGGTTACATCACTCGTAATATTGTACATCCACTGTGTCTAACAACTTAAGACCTTGGTAGTAACATGGTTTCTGTGACCTGACGTTGGTCGTTCCGCCATTTTAATTGGAGATCAATGACAATCAGGGAGGCTGCTATGCATACCGCGTCCCAGATGTCCCGGTCTTGAAACATCCTCTAGATGTAATTGTCCGGAGTCGTGTCGTGACCGCTTACAGTTATCATGCCAGATCTCGAGCCGCGGAGGAAACTGGCAAATAAGCTCAGGCAAGAGGGAATAAGCTCAGGAACAAGATATCCATTCCATTTTCATCGCACCAACAATGAAGCAAATCAGTGTCAACCTGCAGAGCGACGCAATCCAACATAGATTTAATTCTTCTGAAAATTTTGAGGTCGTCGGCGGACAGCAGCTTAGCAGATGAGATTTGATGGCATAAATCGTTGATGTTCAGAACGAAAATCAAAGGTGCTAGCACACTACCTTGCGGAACACCAGAAGGAACGCAGAAAGTCTTGGATTCAGACGAGTTAACATAAACCAAAGCCTCCCTGCCAGCCAGGTATGACAATATCCAATCGCCTATCCAATCAGAAAATCCATGTGACGAAGCTCCGCCACGGCATATTGGTGAGGTACAGTGTCAAAGCCTTCGGAAAAATGGACCTGATTTCGTTGCTCAATTTCCGAAACAGCCCATTGAATAACATAACCAATTGAACGTTGTAGAGCGATGTGGAATAAATCCATGCTGATATTCCGAAATAATTTATTTTGAAGCAGACAGCAGTATTACCATAGACTAACTCTAAGACCAGTAGGTCCCATACAAAAACGATTTTTTTCTTGGCTCAGTCAGTACTAGCACATCGGTCCCAAGCTCGGTCCCAAGCTCAATAATGCGCCCCTAATAATGAACTCACACGAACACACTCTCAAAAATTCTGTCAAAATTACACAGTAAATCAAAACAAAGGCACAAATATGTATAGCAAGGTGCTGGCTTCAATGAGTACTTCGGACCAAGGGGTTCTACAACAGTGAACCAATTTCAAATCGCTAGTTGCATATTGATTGTATTACTTCGTGCCCATGGATTCAAAGAGTTTACCCAAGCAGCAAAGAATCGAGATTCCATGGAGATTTGTGAATTGGAATCATTTTGGCTGTTTTCCATAATCCAGGAGACGTTTTTTCAGTGGTCCGTGGTCAGTGGTCCGACTGTAGACCTAGCACAGTTCTTCCGAAGAAAAGGCGCAAGGCCATCATCCAGATCACGAAGAGCGGTCAACACTTCCAGTTGGGTAAACTGGAAGTACGGAAGGTGAATATCGGAAGCTACCTGGATGCAGTAGTGGCGATGTTGAGCTAAACACA